>JARYHS010009186.1:269916060-269965277 GCA_031002005.1 Vandiemenella viatica
CTGTATTTACGGTCGACATGTCGGAGAACAGGCTTGAAATAGTGTGTCGGGATGATCACAGCAGTTCCTTCCGACTTGCTAATTAGTCCCCTTTATAATTAGTTTTTGACCACCTAAGATAAGGTCCATCAGACTTCGTTATAATTAATTATCGGCCGCCACCATCGGCTGGCTAGGGTACAAATCCAGAACAAATCTAACTATAAGTTTCTTCAAGGAATCACTTCGAGTATGTAGGCCAAAGATTTATTGAGTTCTGTGCTGCACAAATGCACCCGGCCACCAATGGAAAAAATAATAATAACACACACAAACAAATTACTAGTAGTAACAAACGATCCGAAGATGCAGGTTCCTTAGAGTGTCAACAATTCCTTCAATCACTTTCACAAAAAAAATCAAGAGGAACCATATGCACGCGTTCGCTGCTCCACACCACACACTCTCTGACCGCTCCTCAACTGTTCGACTCGTAAGTCACCGATACTCATAGAATAAATATAATTAAAATAAGTTAAGTACTGAAGGGGCAAGCCTACTGTAATGTGACATAGTCCTACACCGATGGTAACAATGCAGCCACGGCGTCGCTCGCACAGAACGAATCGGACTCGAACCCGTTGTTTTACATGAGCGTCCGTTGTCGGGGAAAGTATTTTGACATGATAATTGGATGTAAGCAGGAATATTGATAAATTCTGATACACAATCTTTGCTAAGGTGCAAACATTTGGTCCAAAAAAGTAAGAAGACTCAGAATAAGCTATCAACCTACAAAAAGAAATTAAATTCCACATAAAACAATACTTGTAAAAAAAAGTGACTTGGTCACTATGCAAACTCTGATAATAGAACATCAACCTAAATAAATGCCTCTACAACGTTGCATTATTGAGCTTTTAAACTCACAAAAACCAAGATTTCCCTCGATGCTCTTTCTGGATTCACAAGTCTTCGAGTAAATCATAAACATTATGCCTTTCCTTTTAGTAAAGTAGCAGTATAATGGCTAAATCACAATTTAAAAAATATGATTTATCCGTAACGTCATGAAAAACCATTTTTTTCAGAAAATCAAAACTTGATTCAGAAAAATATCTCTCAACTCTTCATCATTAAATAGCCACAAGACTTCGCCCTTTTTTTAAAAAATGATTTGTTTTTGTAACATTGTTTTTTTTATATATAATAGGGTCGATATATCGATACTTTTTCTTCGATATATCGAATCCGATATAAATATTTTTTAAAATATCGATATATCGAAAATTCGATATTTTTTAAAATATCAACAGCCCTACTATAAGGTTTAAATACAAGTCAAGTTCGTATTTAAGCAAGTTCGAGTGTATGACCTTTAAAACAGATTCACTATAGCACGATCGTTTCTATCCGTGTTTAATACGTACCTCTATTAATGCTTCTGAGTTCCTCGAACTCAAGAGATTATATTCATCCTAATGGTGAAACACAGGTGAAGCTTATATTTGGCCAGATGAGATCAACCTGTCATAATCTTTCATCGTAAAAACTGGAACTATTCTAGACTATAACGTTACGCAAAAAAAATTCACGGGCTTACAATTGTTATTATTATGTACATAAAAAAGTTGGCATCTAGGAGCTCCTTGTTCGGAATGTAATGGCAAAACTAGTAAAATATTAACTGTAGAAATATTTAAAAGGAAATTTTTACAAACTGACTGCGAGAGAAACAAAGACTGTTACAGTACTGCTGTTGGATATAGGAAACAAGGGCGCAAAGAAAAAAGCGCTCAGAGAAATAAGCGCTGAAGATCACCCTGGGCGGGGGTTCATATAACTGGACTCGGGTGACTGGCAGCCATCATGAAAGAAGCGCAGAAGAAAAGAAGGTCCCAGCAGTCACCGATCACAGTGACACGCCAATCAAAGCACCAACTACCAAAGCCTCCAGCATACGTTACAACTTCTCTACCGGACTTGTATCCAGGCTCGTCATCACTGTTGAGTACTGCAATGTATTCTCAGCCGTCGACACCATCGGGCACTACGACATCTGCTTCGACGACGCCTGTTTCGCTAAAACTATTGACGAGCCCTGTCCCAGTTGCAACATCGCAGGCTTCAGAAACTCCAGACCCGAACCATATGCAGGACACTACAGATGCAAACGCCGCTACCATAGAATTGTGTCCGGTGCCACTAGTGGTCGCATTCTACGATGGAAACTTGAACCTACTGTTTACCCAACTACAGTACTGTTCTGAACTACCCCTGTACTGCTGACCTGATACGGAGGGAATCAGAATCTCATCCTAATGTCCTTAGGATTATGTTACAATAGTAGACAAACTCCAGGAAGTAAGGATCACCTACAAGTGTATTATATCAACCACTAAAAGCCAAAATGGTCATTCCAGAACAGGAAATAACTGACCAAGATTCTATGATGCTTCAGATGTCAAAACATCTGACATTACACCCACAAATACAAACAGAAGGAGCGATGTGTTGGTTGTGGAGAAGAGCACAAGGCTGCTGACTGCACTCGTCTAAGAAAAGATGCAGTCTGCTGCAATTGCATCGGACGCCACGCAGCTGTTGCAAAGTTTGTTCTGCGTTAAAACCTACCAAGAATTGTAGCAAGCAGAGAGATGATCGCCGCATGCAGCCCAAGCACGCCAAATACAATGAAGCTGCTCCACCTCAGCAACAAATAACAACCAAGCGTCCAATCTCCAAAGATGAACTACCTGCGTCCAGTTCTCAGAGACGAACACAAGCTGACGATCTTGATGCTTGCCAACCACATCAACGCCCCCAAGCAAGCAAAAAGAAGGCCTCTACAATAGCCCGCCAAGCACAGGGAGCACAACATTCCAACAGATGGTGCACCAACAATCCAAGCATCCAACTCATGGCTGCCACTGCTGTCAGAAAGATTACCTACCAAGTACACTAGGAAATCATCTAACTTCACAATTAATTTGGGTTTACCACAGGAATCTGCCTTATCGCCTCATCTGTTCAGCATTGGTGTCAATGATATACGAACGCCGCCCAACGTTTATATTGCACAATTTGCGGTCGACACGGTCATCTACGCAACCGGAGGTAACCACGACAGAAATATTTCTAATGCCCAAGCAGGCCTAGACGCCTTTAGTCTCTGGTGCCGAGAAAATTAGGTGTCGGTGAACCCTACTAATGTGCCGCAGTGTACTTCTCAACTAAACGACCGAACCTATAAAGACAGCTGGAGCTAATGGGGCAGAGGTTACCCTCGGTTACCGAGCACCGGTAACTGGGGATAACGTTAGACTGTAAATTACTCTTCCGTCGACATGTCCTCGACAGAAGAAAAAAAGCCCTAGACGTGGTTATGAAACTGACACCAATCTTCTTGAGCAACGACTTGAAACTCGAAACAAAAAACTTTATATATAAAGATGAATGTATGTATGTTTGTTTGTTAGTTTGTTTGTTTGTTCTTCATACAAATCCACAGTTTTAATCCGATCTCGATGAAACTTTGCACACTTATCCTTTGAAACAAGGAGAAAAATACTGTCTACATTTGGTTGAAAATTATCTGTATAAATAACATATGTTGTCTCATAACTTCGAAATACGGCGATAGACAGACACGTGGATGTGGCCATCAACGTACCGTGTTTCCGTGTTGTGGACTGCCAGCTGAATGGTAAGTCGCTTGCGGCCGGCTGTAGCGAGCGGTCGCTTCGCATTTATCCCGGTGTCTGGTGTTGTGTGATTAAGTGCTTACCAAGTAGATACAACAAAACCTAGTGAAAGGCATGGAAGCAAATCAATTCGTACGAAAATCTACCATAAAATTTTCCTTCGCTTACGGGCACATGCTTCCAAAAGCAGTGGAAATCGACGAGTGGCTCTACAATGAAATCGGCTTACAAGAGGAGAGTGTGTACGGTATTCAAGTCGACTTCCTCGCCAATGTGGTGTGCGTCAAGCTTCGAGATGAAGAGGAGTGTCAGCTTATCTTAAAGGAGACTAATGGAGAAAGAAAATTGGTCCACAGCAACGGCGAGGTAAGCAGCGTCTCTATATCGCATGCTGGTCTAGGTATAAGAAATGTTAAGGTCCATAACGTCCCCTTCGAAATCTCAACAAATAGCATACAGAGAGCTTTCGAAAAATACGGTACAATATTCAACGTAACATCGGACAAAAGATATGGTAGTAGGAGATTCGTGGTAGACAGTGGTATCAGATCTGTTAAAATCTATCTAAAATCCCACATACCCTCGTATGTAAATATTGCAGGGTTTAAGGCGCTTGTCATTTACGAAGGACAGCCGAGAACGTGTGTCATATGTAATTCCAATGATCACCTCAAGGCGGAATGCACTCAAAGGAGACCCATGCAACTACCATCTGAACGGCTGGCACCCCATACAGCCATTACTGGGGAGCCGCTAAAAGAAACTTATGCTAATGTGACAAACGGTACTACCCGAATCAATACAACAAGAAATGATGAACCTGTGCAGAAATGGAAACGGATAACCCACCAAACACCCCAATGGCGATAGACAATACACTTATTAGAGAAGCACTCCAAGAATCGATGTACGAGAAAGAAAAGTCTCACAATAGAGCAAGGAAACAACCAAAATGTCAAAACACGCTCTTCCGAAACACCACTGAAAGAGGAAAAAATTACCGCGCCAAATGCCAAACAATACCCATTGCTTACATTACCCTCAGAGAAAAAGGAAGCCTTATCAATAGGAGAACGAAAGCAGGAAAATACACCCAATACCAAAAGGCCAAGACTCGAAAGGAGGAGAGTGGACTCAATAGCAGAAGAACTAGCAGAAAAATCAAGGAAAGTCCCCGCCATTCAAACAGGAACAAAATCTGCTGAACTTCCCTATAGCGGAAACCACAAAAAGGAAGCAAGCAACAACGAAAACAAGACCGTCCAAACACAAGCCGTGAAGAGAATATATCCTAATGGTCGGAAGAACTAGATGACACCGAGGAAGAGGATATATCAAATGAAGCAGAGATATGAAACGATTACAACTGCACGTGACTGTATAGAGACATAATGACAGATAGAAGTACAACGCGGACTCAAACATACTGTGTGTCAACCCTAAATGTAAATGGGATAAAGAACCCAACAAAAATACAATGCCTAAAAGAATATCTATGGGCGGTGGAGGTAGATATAGCGCTCCTTCAGGAAGTGGCTTGGGAAGGTGCATTAACATCACTGGATACAACGAATTGAAGAATCCCGGCACAGATAACGGTCTAGGAACGGCAATTTTAACCAAGGAGGGTATCGAAATCCAAAACGTCGAAATCTTAGAAACGGAAGGGGCATAGCCTGCATGATAGCCGGAGGCGCGCATAATAAACATTTATGCGCCTTCCGGAAATCAAAATAGAGAAAGCAGGAGATATTTCTACAAAACAGAGATAACCCAATTACTGACAGATACCTGCAACCGTCTAATACTTGCAGGATACTTTAACTGTGTCATATCTCCAAAAGACCAATACCCAAACTTCAACAAATGCAAAGAACTCGAGTATTTAATAAAAAAATTAACACTGTCAGACAGTTGGGAAGTAAAAAAATGGGGAAAATTCCTGGTTTACATACACCACTGAAAGAACAGCAAGTAGACTAGACAGAATATATGTCTCACCTGACATAGCCAGCAAAGTTTCCTCAGTAGAGATCTGGCCTTAAGCCTTTTCAGACCACAATGCATACCACTGTAAAATAAACTTACACCCGCATAAAATAATCAGAAAAGGGGGCAGTGGAAATTAAATACCTCCCTTCTAAGGGACAACGAACTGAAACACGTAGTCAACGACAAGTGGAACCATTGCAAGAGGCAAAGAAGTAAATATAATACAACAATGCAATGGTGGTTGGAATGTGCAAAACCCAAACTCAGAGTCGCCATGATGAACTACTCCAGACAGCAAAATCAATGAGAAAATAGCACCAAAGAATTCCTTTTCATGGCCTTGAGAGAGCTATGCACCAATAACACAGAAACGTTGCAAAACAACCGAAAAATAAAACAACTCAAAGCCAGAATAGTTAAAATAACAAGCAGGAAACTGCTAGGATATCAAATAAGAGCAAAAACGGGCTCCATCCAACAAGAAGAAACAACATCAACCTTCCATCTTGTCAAAGCAAAACAGAACGCAAAAAGAAAGCTAATAACTGAGCTAAAAACAGAAGGAGAAGACAGACTGGCGGATCAAAAACAAATAGAGGAAGAAGTAACAAAATACCTAAGCAAAACATATACAGAAGAGACAATTGATAAAGAAGAAGTCAACAAAATATTACAATGCATCAATCCGGTGTTATATCAACAAGACAATGAAACCATAAGCCAGAAAATAACACGGGAGGAAATAGAAAATGCCATAAAAAGAAGCCCGAAAATGAAGTCACCTGGCCCGGACGGATTACCAATAGAATTTTACATGGAATTCTGGGACTTAATGAAACAAGAATTTGAAGACATGTACAACGAGCTATTGATTATGAACACAGCTCCAACTGAACTAGTAGAAGGATTAATTATATTAATCCCCAAGGAACCAGATAAGAAAGACATAGAAAATTTCAGACCACTCACTATGCTGAACTCGGACTATAAAGTATTCAGTCGAATTATCGCCATAAGGCTTAGAAATGTATCCGAGAAAGTAATAGGGGAATGCTGATATTCCCCTATTACTTTACTACTTTATTACTGTACTGGGAATGGCAGATCGATAATTCAAACAATAACAAATATCAGAGATACAATTGCACTCTCGAAGGCTGCAAACGCAAAAGCATCCGTCCTGTCATAAGATTTCAATAAAGCCTTTGACCGCATAAACCATACATATTTAAAACTAACTATGGAAAAGATGGGCTTCAGCCAGCAAATATGTAATATAATCTACACGCTGTTACACCAAGCGACATCAAGAGTACTCTTAAACGGGGTAGTAACAAAGCCATTAAGAATAACAAGATCCATTCGACAAGTATGCCCACTGTCCATGCTTTTGTTCGCACTCGCAGTTGAGCCCTTTTTAGCAGTAGTCTAAAATACGATTACTGGATTAAAAATACGAGAGAATAAAACTGCGGTGTGCGCGTACACAGATGATATAAATATTATCATCACCAATTCATTAGACATATAGAAAATACGGGAGTTACTAAGGACATACGAAAGGGCTTCAAACGCAAAACTCAATGTAAAAAAATCCGCACGGCTGAAAATAAGTGATACTATGGATGCGGACAGCACAAGCTGGATACCAACACGTGACAAAATAAAGATCTTAAGCATTGAATTTAATAATACACCACAGAAAGCATCGGCTGCAAATTGGAGGACGCAATTAGCAGCAATTAGGAGCAAGATGAAAGATTTCTCAAACTGAGAACAAAATACCATACAAAAATACAGCTGATAAACACAGTTGCCCACCCAAAACTGTGGTACCTAGCTCACATATTCCCAATACTGATTGAAATAGCAAAGAAAATGGAAATGGTGATAAATTGGTTCATACAGAGTGGACACATTTTTAAGATCTATCACAAAATACTTAAGATGCCATATGACAAAGGAGGACTGAAGCTCGTAGATATACAAACGAAATATACCGTCATCTACATGAGGAACATGTACAAACACCGTAAAGACATGGAAAGTAGTATAACAGGGTACACATTAAACGAACTAGAACCACGAATCAGTACGGCACCAGTCGATATCAGCCATATAAATGCAAATTTAAGACATTTTCGCATATTCTACATAGAAAATAGCTATTTAAACATAACCAGCGGTGAGCCTATTCCAACAACTAAGAAACTGTATGACATGTTGCAAAGAGAGACGCAAAGCAAACTAGAAATAACGTACAGAAGAGACGACTGGAAAAAAATATGGCAGAATGTTCACAATGAATACATCAATAGCCACGCACGTTCCACTTGGCATAGAGTAATACATAGGAAGATAAACTCAAATGAAAAGCTGTTCTCACTACACCTTTGCCCTTCCCCACAGTGTTTACGCTGTAATCTAGAGGATACGATACAACACCGTCTGCTGGGATGTGAAGTTCCAGATATATGGAGGTGGACGAAAAGCAAACTAGCCATAATTAATAGGAACGACACCACAGAAATTCACGCCGGAAGATATTTTATTCCCAGATGTTACAATTTATCCTGCGACTAAAAGAAACGCTCACTTTTGGCTGTTGGGCAACTACACCCACTACGTCACCAGAAGAAGAGGAGAGATGTCAATAGAGGATTTCTGGTATTACTTAACGATCGAACACAACAAAATACTTAAAAGGGAAAAATACAAAGATAAGTTCGCACGCTTCTTGAGCGTGATAATGCCTCAATAAAACCAACAGAAGAGATAAGAGTTCCAGCACCCACAATTATCAAGGGATACCAGTAAGTCAAGACAACGCTGGTGAAGCAAGACGGAAGATACCAATCCCGAAGAAAAGACGCCGGTAAGAGATGTTCCCACGTCAGAACCGACGCCCAGCAACGACGCAAGAGGAAGAAGAGACCGCCGACAATGAGTACCCCCCACGAGGCCTTGCAGCCGCCACAGTGGACCCCTCGAGCTTGCCATACGCCCCGGGCGCCCCGTCGAAAACGAGTGAAGAGTCTGAGATGGACAAATTGTAATCCTTTAGATTAGTTATGACCAGAAATCCAGAAAGAAATTCTTCTATTCAAATTTGTAAAATTTGGTGTTATGAATGTCTAAACTGTTTGTTAACAATAAATTTAAAAAAAGAAGGTTAAAGCGCTTGCTTACGAACGTCGTGGTCTCCGCTTCAATACTCCGTGGAGGCTAAGATTAAAAAAAAAAAAATGTTTTTCTTCGTAAAAGTCAGGCTTGGGCAGTAGGTTATTCGGATTGAATGTTAAACTGTGGATATTAGAAAGTTAGGGGTGCAATGCGAGGCAAATCGTAGGTAGTCTTGCAATGTTGTAAGTGTAAACTTTTTTACGTTATAATGATCTCTCAGGTGTTGCTCGCAGTCAGTGTGTGAGTGTGAACCACAGTAATATTATTATAAATACGGAAGTAAGTCTCTGTCTTTTTGTTACGTTTTGACGACTAAATGGCTATATCGTTGTGATGGAATTTTATAAGGAAATCTGTATGAAGGGCACAGGATATTTTTTCCAGTATGATTAACAGTTGTAGTCACGAAATTTTGAGACTTTATCGAATGGTGACAGAAGTATGTTCGAAATTGATTCTCTTCAAGAGACAGGTTCGACGGTACAATGATATAGTGATAGCTTTCCTGTCATATTATTCCGACTCGATATTGTTTGGGACCAATCACTCGTTACCAACAACGTTCTATATTTAATTCTGGCAAAAAAATTCTTAATCCTCGCGTACGAAGTCGCGGGTACGAGCTAGTAAGAATATATAAATCAGTTATCCTACACTTCATTATGTACGGTTGCCAGGTCTGGGGAACTGTATGCAGATCTACCCTGCTACACTTACAAAGAGTGCAGAACAGATGCTTAAGAATGATTAGCCATGCGAGTATCTACACGCCAATAGACCTTCTTCACGAGGTCACCAATATGCCTACCATCCATGCAGAAATCTTTCGACAAGCAGATAAATTTTTCACCAGGCTCGATACCATCCTCCCAGAAGTTGACAGATTGGAGTCAGTAGGGTACAGTACACCCAATAGAATGTCACAAATTCAATGAGTCACTGAGCACAATTTATTCGAAACAGTAGATAAAGCTACATACAGTAGCGGGGCTACAAAACGCCTTTGAGGTAATGCAAAAAAAAAAAAAAAAAAAAAAAAAAAAAAAAAAAAAAAAAGCGTCAGCACCTTCCCGCGAGTGCACATGTATTCAGATTCAGTCGTCGCGGGTAGCTCGTGTAGTAACATACGATATAAGAGCGTGGTACCAATAATATCACCTCTATTTTGATATACAATATCTCGAGAACTAAGCGCGTTAAAACAATTTATTCTTCACTTTTAATTTGTCTCTTCGACTTACATAAGAATCCATCATCAAACTGCGGCGAAATGAATATCGTAAAATCCCCATAACAGGAAAAGGTCGTCTTCTTTAAAATGAAAGAAACATAATGTAACTCCAATGATACAAAGGTGTCTGGTAGGACACAACTCAACGCCAGAATAGGATAGAAATATCTGTTTCAACCAAATTGTGTCGACTTATAGATAGGTCAGGAAGGTAATAAAAATCCGTAAAAACTAATAAATCTGGTGGCTATGTGAAATAATTCGAGCTTCGCATTTTGAGGAACGCAGATTCAAAAACAGATCTCGGTTTTTCTTCGTTTTCTGAAGTAACTGCAGGCCAATGTAAAGACCACTGACGATTACGTTCCCTTTCATTCTTATATTACTTGCCCTGATGAATTACAATTAGACGTAGATGAAGCGTCAAGACCCACTAAAAGAATGGAAAGATGTATTATTATTATTATTATTATTATTACTCCACGATTCACTAAAAGTGTGTGGCGGAGGGTGCATTGCACCTATGGAAAAGGGTTATGGCGTGGAAGGGTTATAAGGGATATGGCAGGAGGCGCCCATGGTCTATTGTGAGGAACCATCCCCGCACTCGCGTGTAGTGATCTGGGAAAACCATGGAAAACAGAGATGAGGATGGCTGGAGTGCCTTATCGAAAGCTACTCCTGTCGGATTTTAAGTTTACTCGCCCGGTAAATCTTTTCTATTCCATTCCCTAATCGCTCGTGGGAAAAATGAGTACAGAAATGAATCGGTTCTGGCCCTGATTTCTCTTATCTTATTTTCGGGGTCATTTCGAGATATGAATGTTGCTGGTAGCAATATTTGCTTGCTGTCATTCCGAAATACGTCTGTCGTGAATTTTTCAATTAGCTTCCGTCGAGAGCAACGCCTTCGGTGTTCCAGGTCTTCCCAACCTAACTCCTTCAACATCGCACTTACGCTTTCCGTCCAACTATATATACCTGTCACGAATCGGGCGGCTCTTCTTTGGACCTTCTCTGAATTCTCCATTAACCCCTTTTGATGGGGACCCCATACAGAACAACAATACTCTAAGTGAGGAAGTACTAGTGACTTGTATACAATCGATTTAACTTCCTGAGTGCATTGATTTAAATTACGACCTAGAAATCGGAGCATACGATTCGCTTTTCCCATTACATTCTCGATATGCTCATTCCACGACAAATTATTACGAATTGTTATCCCTAGGTATTTAGCGGAATCTACCGTTCTAAGAACAGTACTATTAATTGTATATTCAAAGCTGACTGGTGTCACCTTTTTACTTACACGCATGACTTGGCACTTTTTAGCGTTTAACTCCAACTGCCAATCTTTACACCACGCAATTATTTTCATAATATCGTCTTGTAACAAAGCTCAGTAGTCCTGGGTTTTGATTTCGCGATAAATTATAGCATCATCGGCAAATAATATTTTCATCCCCCTTATTATGTCGCATAGATCATTAATGTATATGAGAAACAACAGAGGCTCTAACACGCTTCCCTGGGGAACTCCAGACCCCACTTCAGTAAGTGATGAATGCTCACCGTCGGGAACTACACACTGTGTGTATAAACACATTAGTAATAACAAAACACCGCAAACATGAAAGTAAAATTATATTAGTCATAGGTACAAATATTTTAATGTATGGCTATGATTTGCATTGTTTAACGTACATGCTATAGAGACATCTAACAGTACGAGGAGTTTCTTATGTATAATCCTACTTTAAACTAACAATTTGTTAACTATTAGATAATGAGTTTACATCCTGAATACCGAGCGTAGTAGGTGAACGGTTAACGTTCTGGCCTCGCATTCGGGAGGCCGCCGGTTCGAATCCCAGTCCGGGCATCCAGATTTGGGTTTTCTATGGTTCCCCCAAATCACTCCAGGGGAATGCCGGGATGCTTCCTTGAAAAAGGCCATGGCCGAATTCCTTCCCGTTCCTTGTCTCCAATCCCATCCCGCCTCTAATGACACTAGACGTCGACGAGGCGTAAAAAAAAAAAAAAATTATCCTAAACGAAGAGCCATTAGGATGCAATATGTTTTAGTTAAAACTATGTATATATCATTTCAATGTTGTTTAGCGCTAGTGATTAAGTAAACATTATCATTCAATTGCTTCGTAATAACTAGTTTTAACACATAATTTTTATACCAGATATGAAAACTTGTATTATCCTGTAACCTACTTAATGTATATTAATTACTTATACTGCTAGGGAAAATATTGGTAAAACAACATGATGAAAAAGTAATGGAATCTTAATTAATGCTAATCATTGACGAGTACTGTTGTTTAGGTTTTTTTCCGTCATCCTAACTATGATCGGTCAGTCAACTCTTGATTCACAATTTAGAATGAGTTTATTTACTCAAGTTCTCTCGCTCACGTGTTCCTAGTTCTGTAGTAACATAATATTATCCTGAAAGTTCCTTATCTCTTATTACTGGGTTTCCTAAAACTCAATAAATGGTTACCGAGCGGGGCGGTTTAACGGTTAGCGTTCTAGCGTCGCATTCGGGAGGACGGTGGTTCGAATCCCTGTCCGGGCATCCAGATTTAGGTTTTCCATGGTTTCCCCAAATCACTCCAGGCAAATGCCGGGATGCGTCCTTCAAAAGGCCATGGCCGAATTCCTTCCCATTAATTGCCCCCATCCTTGCCCCCCATCCATTTCCGTCTCTAAAGACCTCGATGTTAAAAAGAGACGTAAAGCAGTTAAAAAAAAAAAATGGTTCGGTAGTAATAGTCGTGTATGTGGATGGGATTTATTTAAAAATAGTAGTTACAATGTACATTACTAATGATACACATTTAAAATTTGTAAGTATTGTCTATCAGTCTGTGCGTTACATTTCCTAGGTCATATTTTTAAAACAGTGTAAATCGGCGCACAGTTTCCCAGAATTGAAATATATTGGACATTCGAACTTAAGTCATTAAAAAAAAATGACTTTCAGTATTATTTTCTATGCGGATCAATAACTGATATTTTAAATTGTTTATAAAATGTATCCATCAAACTTAAAAAATATATTAGAAAAAAATACGGGAGAAAATCTATTTCATGTTTTTTCATGGCCCAGTATCAAAGTGTCATAATCAAACCTATGCAATCGCAAGTACGTATCATACTTAATATTACGACCTAAAATATATTGCGTATCCTTGAGGCTTTGTCTAAATGGAGCAAGTAAAGCTCTATAGTTTTATATATGAATTTCTTGGAAAGTTTTTCGATAGAAATAATATACGATACTATCAAAAATGATATTTTTTTATATATGCTTACTAAAATATTTATACTTTTAAATTTATACAGAAATAATAATTATGACCAAATTACGATTAATTGTACGAAGACCCTTCTCTATTCTAAGCGTGAAAGACTAATTATTATGAAAAATTGAACATAGGAATTACTGATTAGCACAGAAAATACTATTGAAATCATTTTTTTTTGGACTTAATTTCGAAAGTCCACTATATTTAAATTCTAACCCACTACGCGGCTGTTGAATTTATTGCATATAAAATACTAGTGCATCCTTGGAATATTCTGTGTGGGGTCCTCGTCATAAAAAATTAATAGTGGCATTGGAGAAGGTATAAAGAAAAGACGTTTAGTTAATAACATATATGTACATGCGGAGATAAGCGTCAGTAAGTTCATGGAGTCTTGATGTAAATACCTTGGTCACTGCAGGTATTGCTGTGGTTAGAAGCACTGGAAAAGTTCATGAAAGATTTATTTCGTAACGACAGCTAATTTATGTTATTGCAAACAACGTTCATATTTAGACCCATAAAATGATATAAGAGAAATTGGGACTAGTATGGATTATTTTCTTTGCTATTTTTTCCGATGAGTGATAAGCGAATCAAGTATTAAGTATATATTATCCGAGAAATTGTGGAATCGAATAGGAAATGTTGAAGAGGATCCACTCCGGCCATACTCACATGTGTACCCAATTTGTTTCATAGATAACTCCAGTGGAATGCCGGGATAGTTCATGAAGATACCCTCATTGGTGCATTCTGTCCATTACTACACATTCTTCTCCATACACTATGTAGTGGAATGCGGAGTAATAGTAACTAATTAACAAATATTTAACGAAACTGCATATAGTGATAGATTAAACATATAGAATTCTTTTTATCGAGACTCGTAACTTAGTCCCCTATGATACAGGAACCAAAATGGAAACTTTTGCTTTTTTCGTCTGTGAGTGAACGCATTGCACAAAAATTAACAAACGGCTTTTAACTTAAAACACACTGTGAGAGCTTAAGTTGTCGGTTGACATTCAGAATGTTTTTTACCCTGATTTGTACTATGTTAACACTAAGACAGCAACCGAAATATCACATTTTGGAATTCCCTTGTGTCTGTACATGTATTCTGAAAACTAAAGAAGAGATTTAAACAAAACCAAAATTGTAATACTTTATGTCATCGATTATTATGGCGCATTCTTTTTACACTGATTAGTACAACCGCATAAATATTACTCTTTTAAATAATGTCATTCTGTGTGCGTTTAATGTAAAAACTTAAGAACGAATTTCAATCAAATAGCACATAATTAACTCATTTGGTAAAATGTTACGACAATTCAATCGTCAAAATACCAATATTTTCCAATAAGCAACGTACCAAAACTATGACTATTAGAATGTTTTTCTTCTGAGCAAGTAACAAGTAAGAACGCGTAAAATTATCACAGCCCTCCAATTATTATTATTGCTGAATTTTTTTTATTTATTCTGATTAATTTAAGTATCCTAAAAAATATATAAATGGCTGTAACATGTTAAATGGATTGCGAAATTTGTATGGATGTAATATGAGTGTAAAAAAAAGTGATTGAAAGAGCTGTGTTTATTCAATTTGTATTTGAACAGAATTGTGCATTTTCATTTTGACCTCGTAACAACACCTTCCGTTTGTTGGTGATTACATAATTAGCTGTATTAATCCAAATTATCTAAGGTGATGGCTATAATGCGTTGATTGATGACAAATGGGACTGAGTCATCCAAAAACATGCCTTCGTCACCAATTAGTTATTAGGAATAGAAATGGTTGTTTGATTGCGGTCATGGTAAATTACGTCAATGGTTTATCAATACTAATTATGATGGACGCTTCCATTCGACTTTCCAATGCCAAGTACAATTATAATAGCTTACAAACTAGTAAATCAGGTCATTTCGTGGATAAACACACAGGATGCTTTCTGTCTTGATAAGTTTCACAGATTAATTAAAATAGAACTAAAAAAATCCACAACTGTTCTAATCTAATGTTACACATTGTAAGTTGATGTGTAAGGATGGGTTGTATTGATCATAAAATCTATGCAGTCAAAGAAAGATATTAGTGGTTTTTACATATAACACATTGTCAGTAATGCCGATCGTTCTCCCCTCCACCTTCCACCCCACCCCCCCTAAAAAAAACTTGTACGTCAAGCCTTAAATTTTCATTCAATAACTGAAAATTATTCTAAATGACAAAAAGGTACTCTTACACTATACATCATTCGTCAGAGGAAACAACAAAGGATACACCTACCATAACATGATCACGCAATTACATCAATAAGAGCAGGGAAAACGTCCCAAGAAATTACTTGTTTTACCACTCGCGTGTCTCCGAACTCGAATGTGATAAAATGTTAATTGCCGTGTCGTTGATATCGACTTATCTATTGTTATTTAGTGCACAGTAAAAAACAGTAATATTGAATTAATGGAGGCTTCATACAGCAGTGACATTGCTAAAAAGACTTGAAAAATCAAAACTGATGTTATAAAATTTGTGTTTGGACAAACTGCTGGGGTAAATGAATACCACATGAATACAGAAATACCGTAAACTCGTACAGGCGAGTAGAGCGCATTATGGTGAATCCATAAAGCTCACAATGCCCAATACCGATGGTTAGAAATCTTGACGACTTGAAAGACAATCCTATGCGCGGCCCTCCATAATGCAAAGCTATCCTGCAACGAAGGGTCAGTATTCTACGATCTAAATAATTGCGGCCATGGATTAAACATTTTTTCCTGCAAGAAATAAGGAAAATCAGAGCAATTTGTAAGATTTTTTCCATCTACCCAATTACTCTTTTTGTATTTTTACACTGAACTAAATTTTCTTCTACGAGCACAGTAAATAACGATGTACATTATTATCTAGTACATAATTTCGTAAGGTCACCCACTCATCTCGATAGCTGTTGGCTGGAGAACGGTGTCACGTGTCAGCCTTCGCTCACAAAACAGCGACCAGAGATAACATTAGAAGGAATTCGTGGCTATGTCAATTTAATAACTAAGCAACTGCTACCAAATTAATTGGCATAATACATTCATTAAGTTTGTTTTTCATAGCGTTTCACATTTTAAAAGTTTTTTTTATGAATTTTGCGGCTGAAAAAACGAGGATCTGCTTTTCAGTAACATGTTACTAATTAAAGCAACTTAAAAAACTTTTAAACAATTAAATTACTCATAGTCTCTGCTGAATTGAGATAATGAACAAAGCATTAACTGTAGAAATATTTAAAAGAAATCTCTTACAAACTGACTGCGAGAGAAACAAAGACTGTTACGGTACTGCAGTTGGATATAGGAAACAAGGGCGCAAAGGAATTAAGCACTGAAGATCACCCTAGGCGGGGGTTCCTATAACGGGACTCTGGTGACTGGAAGTCATCATGAAAGAAGTGCAGAAGAAAAGAAGGTACCAGCAGTCACCGATCACAGTGACACGCCAATCCAAGCACCAACTACCAAATGCGACCTCACAGCCACCAGCATCCGTTACAACTTCTCTACCGGACTTGTATCCAGACTCGTTATCACTGTTGAGTACTGCTATGTCTTCTCAGTCGTCGACACCAACGGGCACTTCATCACCTGCTCCGACGACGCCTGTTTCGTCAGAACTATCTCCGAGCCCTGTCCCAGTTACAACATCGCAGGCTTCAGAAACTCCAGACCCGACCCATGTGCAGGACACTACATATGCAAACGCCGCTACCGTACAATTGTGGCCGGTGCCACTAGTGGTGGCATTCTACGATGGGAACTTGAACCTATTGTTTACCCAACTACAGTACTGTTCTGAACTACCCCTGTACTGCTGGCCAATTCAGAGGAAATCAGAATCTCATCCTAGTGTCCTTAGGATTATGTTACAATCGTAGACAAACTCCAGGAAGTAAGGATCACCTACAAGTTTACAATATCAACCACTAAATGCCGAAATGGTCATTCCAGAACAAGAAATAACTGCCCAAGATCCTACAATGTTTCAGATGTCAAAACATTGGACATTACACCTACAAATACAAATAGAAAGAGCGATGTGTTCGTTCTGGAGAAGAGCACAGGCTGCTGACTGCACTCGTCAAAGAAAAGATGCAGTCTGCTCCAATTGCATCGGACCCCACGCAGCCTGTTGCAAGGTTTGTTCTGCGTTAAAACCTACCAAGAATTGTAGCAAGCAGAGTGATGTTCGCCGCATGCAGCCCAAGCACGCCGAGTACAATGAAGCTGCTCCAACTCAGCAACAAATAACAACCAAGTGTCCAATCTCCAAAGATGAACTACCTGCGTCCTGTTCTCAGCGACGAACACAAGCTGACGATCTTTATGCTTGCCAACCACATCAACGCCCCCAAGCAAGTAAAAATAAGGCCTGTACAATAGCCCGCCAAGCACAGGGAGCACAACCTTCCAGCAGATGGTGCACCAACAAGAATCCAACTCATGGCTACCACTGCTGTCAGAAACATTTCCTACCAAGTATAGCATATGCACTAGCCCCGAATATATATATTTAGATGTATATATTATAATATTAAAATAAATGTATGAATATGCATTGTAAGCAATTGTATTAATGCTCACGGAAATCACAGACGATACTAAGCATGTAAAAAAGGGTAGTATAAGTGATGTTAACATCTATGGTTTTGAGTGTGTGCAGAGGTGTGAAGTGTGTCTCTGGCCGTGAGCGGGAGTGAGAGGTCGTGCGCCAAAGTTGTGGCGGCGATATAATATTTTTTGTATTATGCCAGATGAATCAGTGATTGTTTCGTAATATACAGAACGAGTGTATTTTCAATTGTAGTTTTGTGCCTCGTGTAAAAATAAAGTTCTTAAGAGCAGTATTCGGGCTTTAATCAATAAAATAGCAAATTATTGATTGTATGAAGCTAAGACGTCTTATTTGGATAATAAGAACCTTTTAATGGAACCAAGTAGCTCCTCTGTCCGCGTACGTGGGTTGAATGGCGGTATTTAAGGGCCAAACCGTCTAAAAACCTGAGGACTCTAATTACGAAACAATTAGGTAGAAAGATTAATGAGTGAAGAACGGATTATTATAATTGGCTAACTTAAGAAGAGTAATACAAATTATTATAGAGGAGTATTACACAAGTACACTAGGAGCCCAGTTTACTACCATGAAAGAACTGCTGACAAAACTTACCACAACTCTCATCACCCAGTCATAAGAGCCTTTCAGCAGAGACATTGACGATTTCTGATGCAAAATAACCAAACAAAGGGAAGCGCTACAGCCTAGCAAAACACAAAGACAACACCATCCGGACCCGGGAGGTCCTGAAATGACAAACCAAGTAATGAGAACCACATATGAAATGGAAGGAGATGCGCAACATGTGCAAGAACTGCCCCATACTCTGCTTTCCCAGATGACTACTGCTATGCATGCTAACTCCCATTTTAGGCAGATGGAACCAAATACGTTCACACACCCACGAAAATCTCTTTTATTATTCACTGAACAATGTCTGTAGGGTATGATATTTTGATTGAAGAGTGATAAGTAAGAGGAAAACTATGAATATATTGAAAAATTGCTTTCGTTAACATTTTCTATGCTGATCAATAATGGTTATGTTAAATATTTCTTAAACTAAAAACTAAAAATAAACTAATATATATATATATATATATATATATTGGGAGGGCTTGTGGCTCAGTGGTTAAGGTGCTTGCTTTCGCGCTGCGTTCCCGGCTTCGAATCCCGGCAAGCGCAGGAATTTTGAAAGTTGTGTTTGATCATATGAACTATGCCAGGACGCTCCGTGGTTCGGATTCCACTTTAAACTGTAGGTCCCAGAGGAAAGGAAATGGCCGTCCTACCTCTGACACAATGACTTAGTATGCCTCCTTCGGGAGGATCCATCCAACCTTCGGGTTGTGGACTATGTTAGGTTATTTATATATATATATATATATATATATATAAGAAACAACGTAAGGGAGAAAATTTATATAATTTTTTCAGGGCCCTGTATCAATGTCAAACCTTCTACAATCGTAAGTACCTAAAGTGGCTTTGTCTACAGGGCGCATGTGAAGTTATTTAGTTTTATATATGGATCTGAGTAAGAAAATAAGAAAAATATTTAACACTTGTGGTCAAATTGCTTCCGATAAAGCACTCCGGCCATCCTGATCTGGGTTTTCCATGGTTTCCCTAGATCGCTCCAGGCGAGTGCTAAGATGGTTCCACACAATAGCCCATGGGCGCCACCTGCCATATCCCGTATATCCCTTCCAAACCATTGCCTTTCCTGATAGGTGCAATGCACCCTCCACCAAACACTTTTAGTGAATCGCGGAGTAATTGTAATAGTAAATTTTATACTATTAATAGTTAAAACTCTCCAAGAAATCCAATGTAAATATATATATACATATATATATATGTATATATTCAAATAAACTATAGAGCTTCATACGCATCTGTAGTCAAAACGCGAAAGAAATTATGTCGAGATTTTATGCGGAATATAAACTTTGGTTTGCATTAAGTTTAATTTTTATATCAAGCCGTGAAAAAAAAAAATAGTAAATGAATATAGATTAAATCCCGTATAGTTTTCTATTTTTTTTTTTTTTTTTTTAAGTGTGAGGGACTCACTTTGATGAAAAACACTACATAACAATGACTGATTAGCATAGAAAATGTTATTGAAAGCAATATTTGTTATCGATATTATGACTTATATTCGAATGTCCACTATATTTCAATTTCCGGCGGTTGACTCGATTGCATATTTAGTACTCGTGCGACCTATAAATATTCTATGTTGTTTCGCGGTCAGAAAGAGTTAGAGGGTATAAAGAAGTTCCGTGTAGTCGGTATCAATATACATGGAGGTAAGCGTCAATAAGATGTTGAACGAGTTTTGTTGCAAATACTTTGATCACTGCAGGCATTGCTGTAGTGCTAATTGAAAAGTTTGTGAAAGATTTAATATCGTGATGACAGCTACAATAATGTTTACATTCAGACCAAGAAAATGATATTAAAGAAATTAGGGCTAGTATTTAAAACATTCGTTACTCATTTTCACAATGAGCGATACCTAAAATATGAAGTGTTTATCGTTCGTGAAATCTTGGAATCCAATAGGACTTGTTGACTCTTACGATGAAACACAATTTTTAAAAATCTTAGTCTCCACGGAGATATGAACTGGAGACCACGACGTTCGCAAGCAAGCGCTTTAACCACTAAGCTGCCAGTCCACTATACGGAAACACGATACGAAGGCGATCATAACCAACGCGTCTGTATATCGCCGTATTTCGAAGTTATGAGACGACATGTGTTATATATACAGATAATTATTCAACCAAATGTAGACAGTATTTTTCTCCTTGTTTCAAAGGATAAGTGTGCAAAGTTTCATCGAGATCGGATGAAAACTGTGGATTTGTATGAAGAACAAACAAACAAACCAACAAACAAACATACATTTGTCTTTATATATAAAGAGTGCAAACAACGTTCATATTTAGACCAAGAAAATGATATAAGAGATATTGGGGTTAGTATGGAATATTTTCTTTGCTCCTTTTTCCGATGATTGATAAGCAAATCAAGTATTAAGTATTTATTATCCGAGAAATTGTGGAATCGAATAGGAAATGTTGAAGAGGATCCACTCCGGCCATACTCACATGTGTACCCCATTTGTTTCATAGATAACTCCAGTGGAATGCCGGGATAGTTCATGAAGATACCCTCATTGATGCCCTCTGTCCATTACTACACATTCTTCTCCATACACTATGTAGTGGAATGCGGAGTAATAGTAACTAATTAACAAATATTTAACGAAACTGCATATAGTGATAGATTTAACATATAGAATTCTTTTTATCGAGACTCGTAACTTAGCCCCATATGATACCGGAACCAAAATGGAAAATTTTGCTTTCTTCGTCTGTGAGTGAACGCATTGCACAAAAATTAACAAACTGCTTTCAACTTAATACACCCTGTGAGAGCTTAAGTTGTCGTTTGACATTCAGATTGTTTTTTACCCTTATTTGTACTATGTTACCACCAAAACAGCAACCGAAATATTACATTTTGGAATTCCCTTGTGTCTGTACATACATTCTGAAAATTAAAGACGAGATTTAAACAAAACCAAAATTGTAATAGTTTATGTCATCGATTATTATGGCGCATTCTTTTTACACTGATTAGTACAACCGCATAAATATTACTCTTTTAAATATTGTCATTCTGTGTGCGTTTAATGTAAAAACGTAATAATGATTTTCAATCAAATAGCACATACTTAACTCATTTTGTTAAATGTTACGACAATTCTATCTTCAAAATACCAAGATTTTCCAATAAGCAACGGACCAAAACTGTGACTATTAGAATTTTTTTCTTCTGAGTAAGTATCAAGTAAGAACGTGTAAAATTATCACAGCCCTCCAATTATTATTATTACTGAAATGTTTTTATTTGTTCTGATTAATTTAAGTATCCTAAAAAATATATAAATGGCTGTAACATGTTAAATAGATTGCGAAATTTGTATGGATGTAATATGAGTGTGTAAAAAAGTGATTGAAAGAGCTGTGTTTATTCAATTTGTATTTGAACAGAACTGTGCATTTTCATTTTGACCTCGTAACAACACCGTCCGTTTGTTGGTGATTACATAATTAGCTGTATTAATCCAAATTATCTAAGGTGATGGCTATAATGCGTTGATTGATGACAAATGGGCCTGAATCATCCAAAAACATACCGTCGTCACCAATTAGTATTAGTAATAGAAATGGTTCTTCGATTGCGGTCATAGTAAATTACGTCAGTGGTTTATTAATACTAATTATGATGGAGGCTTCCATTCGACTGTATAATGCCAAGTATAATTATGAGTTTACGAACAAGTAAATCACGTCATTTCGTGGATAAACACACAGTATGCTTTCTGTCTTGATAAGTTTCACAGATTAATTAATATAGAACTAAAAATATCCACAATCGTCCTAATTTAATGTTACACATTGTTAGTTGATGTGTAAGTTTGGGTTGTCTTCATCATAAAATCTATGTAATCAAAGACAGATATTCGGGCTGTTTACATAAAACACATTGTCGGTAATGCCGATCGTTCTCCCCTCCATCCTCTCCCCCCCCCTAAAAAAACCTGTAGGTCAAGCATTAAGTTTTCATTCAATAACTGAAATTTCTTCTAAATGACAAAACGGCACTCTTACACTATATATCATTCGTCAGAGGAAACAACAATGGATACACCTACTATAACATGATCACGCTATTACATCAATAAGAGCAGGGAAACCGTCGCGAGAAATTACTTGTTTTACCACTCGCAATATGCTTTAACAAGTACTAGCGTGTCTCTGGACTCGAATGTGATAAAATGTTAATTGCCGTGTCATTGATATCAGCTTATTTAGTGCATAGGAAAATCAGTAATATTGGATGAATGGAGGCTTCATAACGGCAGTGACATTGCTAAAACGACAGAAAAATCGAAACTGATGTTACAAAATTGTCTGTTTGGACAAACCGTTGGGGCAAATGAATACCATATGTGTACAGAAATACCGTAAACTCGTACAGGCGAGTAGAGCATTATGGTGAATCCTGAAAGCTCACAATGCTCAATACCGATAGTTAGAAATCTTGAAAGACAATTCTATTCGCGGCCTTCCATAATGGAAAGCAATCCCGCAACGGAGGTTTGGTATTCTACGATCTAAAGAATTGCGGCCATGGATTAAACATTTTTTCCCGCAAGAAATAAGGAAAAACAGAGCAATTTCTAAGATTTTTTCCATCTACCCAATTACTCTTTTTGTATTTTTACACTGAACTAAATTTTCTTCTACGAGCACACTAAATAACCATGTACATTATTATCTAGTACATAATTTCGTAAGGTCAGCCACTCACCTCGATTGCTATTGGCTGGAGAACGGTGTCACATGTAAGCCTTCCCTAACAAAACAGCGACCAGAGATAACATTAGAAGGAATTCGTGGTTATGTCTACAATTTTGCAGAGTTAAATACAAGTCAAGTTCGTATTTAAGCAAGTTCGAGTGTATGACCTTTAAAACAGTTTCACTATAGCACGATCGTTCCTATCCGTGTTTAATACCTACCTCTATTAATGCTTCTAAGTTCCTCGAACTCAAGAGATTTTATTCATCCTAATGGTTAAACACAGGTGAAGCTTATATTTGGCCAGATGAGATCAACCTGTCATAATCTTACATCGTAAAAACTGGAACTTTTCTAGACTGTGACGTTACGCAAAAAACATTCACGGGCTTACACTAGTTATTATCATATATATTATTTCTATAAGGTATTTTTTTGTCACAAGCCTGTATCTTCCTTCATACGTAACCGAAATCAATGAATGAGGTGTCATTTTAAAGCTTATGGACTTCACTTTGGTTACATCATATTTTAAGAACTGAAGTTTTCGGAATTCCACCCTTAAAGGGCGAAAATGTTAATATATCTAAAATGCTGTTTTCTGTGTTACGAGTCATTTATCTCCCTGGATACCAATCTGAAATCGTTTAATGAAGTATTATTTTAAAGGTTAAGATCTCCGCTTTAGTGACGTCATATATTAAGACAGAAATGTTTCGGAATTCGATCCTTAAAGGGCAAAAGTATTAATATTTTTGCAATTCGTTTTTGTGTCACGTGCGATTTATCTCCCTTAATATCTAACCGATATAGATAAATGCGGAATCATATTAAAGAACAAGGTCTGCGCCGTGGTAACATAATATTTTAAGAAAAGAATTTTTCGTGATTCGACCCTTAAAGGGCAAAAATGTCAATTTTTCTAAAATGGTTTTTTTGTATCTCGAGCTATTTATCTCCCTGGATATCAAACCAAAATCGATAAATGAAGTAGGATTATGAGAAGTAATGTCTCAGCTTTGTGACATCATATTTTAAGAAAGAATGTTTTTGGAATTTAACCCTTAAAGGGAAAAAGTATAAATTTTTCTGTAACAAATTTTTGTGTCACGAGCGATTTATCTCACTTAATATCTAACCTATATAGATAAATGAGATATCATATTAAAGAATAAGGTCTCCGCCGAGAGAAACAAAGACTGTTACAGTACTGCTGCTGGATATAAGAAACAAGGGCGCAAAGAAAAAAGTGCTCAAGAAAATAAGCGCTCAAGATCACCCTGGGCGGGGGTTCCTATAACTGGACTCGGGTGACTGGCAGCCATCATGAAAGAAGTGTAGAAGAAAAGAAGTTCCCAGCAGTCACCGATCACAGTAACACGCCAATCCAAGCACCAACTACCAATTGCGACCTCACAGCCTCCAGCATCCGTTAAAACTTCTCTATCGGACTTGTATCCAGACTCGTCATCATGTTGAGTACTGCCATGTCTTCTCAGCCGTCGACACCATCGGGCACTACGTCACCTGCTCCGACGACGCCTGTTTCGCCAGAACTATCGCCGAGCCCTGACCCAGTTGCAACACCACAGGCTCCAGAAACTCCAGACCCGACCCATGTGCAGGACACTGCAGATGCAAAAGCCGCTATCATCTAATTGTGGCCGGTGCCACTAGTGGTGGCATTCTACGATTGGAACTTGAACCTACTGTTTACCCAACTACAGTACTGTTCTGAACTACCCCTGTACTGCTGGCCTGATATAGAGGGAATCAGAATCTCGTCCTAATGTCCTTCGAATTATATTTCAATCGTAGACAAATTCCTAGGAAGTATGGAACACCTAAAAATGAGTAGCTACTATCAACCACTAAAAGCCAAAATTGTCATTCAAGAACAAGAAATAACTGCCCAAGATCCTACAATCTTTCAGATGTCAAAACATCTGACATTACGCCCACAAATACAAAGAGAAGGAGCGATGTGTCCGTTGCGGAGAAGAGCACGAGGCTGCTGTCTGCAGTCGTCTACGAAAAGATGGAGTCTGCTGCAATTGCATCGGACCCCACGCAGCCTTTTGCAAGGTTTGCCTGCCAAGAATTGTAACAAGCAGGCAGATGATCGCCGCTTGCAGCCCAAGCACGCCGATTACAATGAAGCTGCTCCACCTCAGCAACAAATAACAACCAAGCGTCCTGTCTCCAAAGATGAACTACCTGCGTCCAGTTCTCAGCGACGAACACAAGCTGACGATCTTGATGCTCTCCAACCACATAAACGCCTCCAAAAAAGCAAAAATAAGGCCTGTACAATACCCCGCCAAGCTTAGGGAGCACAACCTTCCAGCAGATGGTGCACCAACAAGAATCCAACTCACGGCTGCCACTGCTGTCAGCAACATTCCTACCAAGTACACTAGGAGCCCAGTTTACTACCATCATATAACTGCTGACTAAACTTACCACAACTCTCAACACCCAGTCATAAGAGCCTTTTTTGCAGAGACATTGACGATTTCTCATGCAAAATAACCAAACAAAGGGTAGCGCTACAGACTAGCAAAACACAACGACAACACCATCCACACCCGGGAAGTCCTGAAATGACAAAACAAGTAATGAGAACCACATGTGAAATGGAAGGAGATGCGCAACACGTGCAAGAACTTCCCCGTACTCTGCTTTCCCAGATGACTACTGATATGCATGCTCGCTCCTATTTTAGGCTGATGGAACCAAATACGTTCACAGACCCACGAAAATCTTTTTGATTATTCTGTGAATAACGTCTGGAGTGTATGATATTTTGTTTGAAGAGTGATAAAGAGGAAAACTATGACTATATTGAAAAATTGCTTTCGATAACATTTTCTATGCTGATCAATAGTGGTTATGTTAAATATTTCTTAAACTAAAAATAAACTAATACATATATATATTACAAGATGAGACAGGATAAGGGCCATGCACATTCGTTCAATAACTAAAACGACAAACATCAAATAAATATTATCAAAAACAGTTGTACTGGCGTAATTATTAAAGAATAATTATTAATTAAACAATCAACTGTCGAAGAGATGGCCTACAATAGTCATATCTTAGAAAGAGTCATGACCCAAAAATGGCAATGGGACTGTCATATTGCTCGCAAAAGAGATGAAAGATGGACTACGATAGTACTAGATTGGATACCAAGAAACCTGAGAAGAACAAGAGGAAGACCACCGGATCGCTGGGATAAGGATATACGTCGAGTTACAGGCGCGAACTGGAAGAGGGTGGCTGAAGATCGATCAGCCTGGAAAGAACTACAGCAAAACTATGTAGAATTTAATTCTAATATATAGCTCAATTAGACTTAAAGAGGCTACATCCTGAAAAAAGGATCGATATTGCTGAAAAAAAATAATAATAATAAATACATATATATATATATATATATATATATATATTCCTATACAATAATTCATTGTTACAATGTCCTGTAGCTTCCATTAAAGTTTGTAACATGAATTCGGGACCACCCTGTATAACAAACAATGTATGAGAAAATCTATTTAATTTTTTCAATGTCAAACATTCCACAGTCGTAAGTACCTGTCCTAATCAATATTACGACATAATATTTTTTTTTTTTTTTTTTGTGTGTCCAAGCGGCTCTGTCTACAGGGCGAATGTGAAGTTAATTAGTTTTATATATGGATCTGAGTAAGAAAATAAGAGTAATATCTAAAACATGTGGTCAAATTGTATAATATTATTAGATAAAACTCTCCGAGAAATCCAAAGTATATATATATATATATATACAAAGAAACTATGGAGCTACATACGCATCTTGTAGCCGAAACGCAAAAATAATTATGTCGAGATATTATGCGGAATATGAACTTTTGGATATGGATTAAAGTTTAATTTGACATCGAGCCGTGGAAAAAAAAACTAACAACAACAACAAATAGAAAATGAAAACAGATATACTACCGTATATTTTTCTAATTTTTTTTTTTTTTTTAATATTGAAGGACTCACTTTTATGAAAAACACGACATAACAATGATTGATTAGCATAGAAAATGTTAATGAAAGCAATATTTGTGATCGATATCAAGACTTATATTCGAATGACCATTATATTTCTATTTTAAACAACTATGCGGTGGTTGACTCGATTGCATATTTAGTTTTCATGCGACCTTGAAATATTCTGTGTTACTTCGCGGTCAGAAAGAGTTAATGGTGATATTGTAGAAGGTAAAAGAAGAGCCGTGTAGTCGGTATCAATATACATGGAGGTAAGCGTCAATAAGATGTAGAACGAGTTTTGTAGCAAATTGTAACATAACAGTAGCATTCCGCCGCTCCGAGATGAGCGCATGACTACATTGTTTAAAGTCAGTCGTTATCGAGGTATGGTAGCGGACGGCTCGCGTCGCGTAACGTGAGACGCTATACGAACTGTGCGGGTGTAGCAAGAAGTAAGAAGAAGAATGAACTAGTTTAACCATTGCGGCGTATGTTTTAAATTGATTTGAACAGTGTGTGGAGATACCAGAACAGTGAAGTGTGGCATCGAAAGGAATTTAGTGTGGACTGATTTGGATTAATAACTTTCCTTTTTTTCTAAGAATCTTGCAATCGACGGATTACGAAGTTTCAATAGCCTTATCATCTAAATTCTGATAGTGGCCAACTGGTTCGATGTGTACTTTATTCTAATAAATGTGTGGAGAACCTATTTTCATCACTTAATACTTGAAGGTTTCTCTTAATTAGTTATCCTCACACTTTTATCGGACTGGTTTGGACCCTATCTGGCGACCGGCGGCGACTACGAACTCATTTATCCGGCTTCTGGTGCTGTATGTTAGTAATTAAAACTTTAGCAAGCACGAAGTTCGATCTACAGTAAGTAAGTATCATGTCAACCCCAAGAAAGGCAATAGTCTTACATGGCGACGAGTGACAGGACTGTGTGGTAGAAATTAGTACTAGGAGAGACAATTTTTCTCAAATCCTAGGAAAACACACAAAGAATAAAAAGGAAAACTAGTGATATCAAGACGACGACAATCGAAACAAGTGTCGACAATACCCAAAGGTGCGGAAGAACTCCCACTCGACGAAGGCAGCGCGGCTGGTCAAGGAGCAGCTGGGAAGATATTCTACATTGTTCGGCGCGGAGCTGGGCAGCCGAGACGACGAAGGCGGGAGAAAGAAGAATCGTCGTGCAGAGTCTCCGAAAGCTAAGGACGCGCTGTGCGCTGCTTGTTTGGCTATTTTTGAAGGCTTAAATCCTTTCCTAATTTTTTTCCTGATAATTTTCCTTTTTTTTCTGTTAAATATCGAGGAAGAAAAATCGGGCAAGATTTTTTTCTCTCCTAACATGACAATGCATTTTCCTTTTCCTTTGTCATCAGTGATGACGCAAGCAATTATTTCAAATTCACTTGTTGTAATGCCTAAAATGTAACCTTTTATTTTCCTTTTGCTTTAAATGGCATGCTTAATTAGTTTGTTGCGGCTTCGAGCTTAGAAGATGACGTCGTTGTTTTGTTTTATTTTCTTGTTCGAGAGGAGTAAAATTCCAGTATTTGTGTCTTCTTTTATTTTTTCGGAAAGTGTAACTATATGAAAAGTGTAAACATGGATTTGGAGACATTTCAGCGAGGTGATTTGGTTTTGTTGGAAACGGAGGTCCAAGTTTGTAGTACTAATGGAGAAATTAAAACGTTCGAGTATACTTATGAAGGACCTTTTCAAGTGATATATGTGTATGAGGGGTCTCAGTATTTATTAGCGTTCCCTGATAGCGGCGAAATTAAAGGTACTTACCCAGAGGACTCCTTAATGCAATTTGAACGAGAAATGATGGAAGATTCGATGTTTGATTGTGAACAAGAAATAGAAGATTTTGGTCTAGAAATCTTATGGAAGGAAGAAGAAATTATTAATAATCAAACCTGTATATCAGAAGAGAGTACGATTCTATGTGTTAATACGGACTATGATAAGTGTAAAGAAGAGGAGTCGGAGAAGGAAGAAGAATTAGGAAGAAAAGAAGAGAATAACACTATTGTAGAAGCTTCGAGAATAAAACCAGAGATAACGTCAGAAGAAGAAATTAAAGATTTTCAAAGAGAAGATGGAATTTCAAGACAAATAATTAAGGAAGACAGTGGTATTATACAAGATGAAAATATTAATGGAGTCGAAACTGTAACACAAGCAGAAATACAACAGAGAATATTTAGGAGTATGTCAAGGATAGAAGAGGCTCTGAACATGTTAGCAAAGTGTAATATATCAACGTCCTGTAAATCTCAAACTACCAATAGTAATGACATTAGCTGTTTGCAGGAAACTGTGACTCAAAGAAGCGACAGAAACGACGCCAAAGAAGATTTGAGTATGAAAGAAGAAAGAATAAGCTTGAGGAGAAAGAAGAATCAACCAGAAATATGTCTGTATGATACAGTATTTAATAACGAGGCTGAAGAGGAACTGACAAGATACGAGAACGTTTTATTAACCAGTACAAGTGGAGAATTGAGAGCGGATAAAATAGAAGATTTTAAACAAGGCAATATGGAAATTGAGAATGACGAGTACCAGAAGACTGAAATTAAGTTGATAGAAATCGATGTATCCGGAGAAGAAACAAATAGCGGTAAAGCGAGCCGGGAAGTAATTGAAATGGCACCCCAGCAATATGTCAAAAATAACAGAAGCATGCGCGCGCGTGACAGCAACCAGCGCTCGCGCAACAGTCAATGCGTAAGCACTATAGTAACCTGTGCCAAAAATAGTTTAAAGTGTGCGGCAGCCACGGGCGCAATAAACGAAGAATGCGGAACATTTCTGTCAACTAAAGAACGGTATGGAGATGAAGAATCAATACCAACAGACTACGGAACTTGTAAAGAAGATGTCGGGAAGCTGAAGCAGTCACAGATATATGAAGAAGAGAAAAGAATTGACAGGAAGTCAATAAAATGGAAGAGTAAAAGTAAGTTGCGACTGGACGAAGATTTACCATATAGTGACAAGCAATTAACGGACATTACTAGCACTTGCCACTCAAATTTGAATAATGAAGCGAATCTAACGGCTCGCCAATCACAAGTCTTTTCAGTCTACAATAACGACCCGAGAGAAGATTTGTTGGAAGAAGAAGGAATTTTAAGGAGAAAGGAAGCCCGTACACCTACTGTTTTGGTGAAATTTAAATCACGACAAGTAGAAGCCTTGATAGATTCTGGCGCGGACATATCCTGTGTTTCGGAAAACCTATTTCAAATCCTTGTGAATGAACCTGACGCATGTTTACACTCGGTACAAGGAATGACAGTTACCGTTGCGAATGGGGGTAAAATTAAAAGAATCACCCAGCAAATTCGAGTAGATGGTGAGATTGGAGGACACAGGATTGAAATAAAAGCATTTGTTATCCCTAAATTAACCGTTGATCTAATTCTGGGAGTCGATTGGCTTGCCGAGAAAATGGTTAAACTAGACTGGGAAGAAAATAGTCTGCAATTTATTACGGAAGGAAAAAGAGTGAATATAAGTTATGAAACCAAAATTTGTGAAGAAGGAAAGGAAGCGGTTCAAGTTAGAGTCATTTCAAGAGGAGAGGTGCAGGAGTTTGTATGCTATGATGAGCTTAGTGAGGAAGAAGTGCAGCTGTCACAATTATTGGTCGAAAAGGACAGTGAGGATTTAATGTACTCGCAACAACAGCTCGAAAATGAAGAAGAAGCTCAAGTGCGGGTGCAGGAAATTATTAACGAGTTTCAAGAGATATTTTCAGATAAACCTGGCTTAATTAAAGGATATCAGTGCCACTTCAAGGTCAAGGACGACACTCCATTTACTGTTAAACCTTATCCTATTCCCTTTGCGCTGAAAAGCAAGGCACAAGAGGAGATAGATCGTATGTTAGAATGGGGTGTGATCGAACGATCAAATAGTGCATTTGTAAACCCTTTGGTCGCAGTAACCAAAGCTGATAAATCAATAAGACTAGTTTTGGACGCAAGGGCGCTTAATAAAATTCTGGTTACTGAAAGAGACCATCCATTACCAGTCGATGATATCTTGCAAAAATTTCATGGTGTCAAATACATGAGTTCCTTGGATTTAACAGCATCCTATTGGCAAGTACCCATTGATGAAGCTTCGAGGAAATATACCGCTTTCCGGTTTGAAGGCAAATGTTTTCATTTTCGTGTGTTGCCTTTCGGGTTGAATAACGCCGTAGCCAATTTTATAAGGGCACTGGATCAGGTGTTAGGAAGGCGATTGAGAGACAAAATCCACACGTATGTCGACGACATAATTATTGCTTCACGAACTTTAGAAGAGCATCTTGAGACACTACGAGAAGTGCTTACTGCTTTGAAAAAGGGAGGAATGACTTTAAAAATTAAGAAATGTGTATTTTTGAGGAAAAGATTGAATTTCTTGGGGCATGTTATACTGCCTGAAGGGATAACCGTTGAAGACAAGAAAGTAGAGGCGATCAATAAATTCCCTAGACCAACTACTAAGACTCAATTAAAAAGTTTTCTGGGATTGTGCGGTTATTATAGAAAGTTCATACCCGGACAGGCACTGAATAGTGTCCACCTCAGAGATCTTGGGAAGGCTAGGACACCTTGGAATTGGACTGAAAGTTGTGAAGAGGATTTTAATAGAATTAAACGAGAGCTGTCACAAAGGATTGTGTTAGCACACCCGGACTGGAACTTAGACATGTGTGTGGCCACGGATGGGTCCCACTACGGACTTGGTGCACAGGTTTTTCAAGAGGTCAATGTCGGAGGGAAAATTGAGCAGAGAACCATTGCATTTGCCAGTAGAATGTTGAATCAACATGAATTGTCCTATAATACCACAGAAAAAGAGACTCTTGCTATTATATGGTGTTTCCAGAAGTTTCGAGCACTATTTCTGGGAAGAAAAACCGTGATATACACAGATCATAAGGCATTATCGTTTTTGATGAACTGCAGGTTGGTACACGGGAGGCTGACCCGGTGGGCCTTACTAATGCAGGAATTTGAGTTTGAAATTAGATACCGACCTGGTGCAGAAAATCTGGTAGCAGACTGCCTCTCACGTTTACCTGTCGGTTTAGTCGAAGGGAAGAATAATATTCAGCCAGCACAGGAAGCACACCTTCATTATATTCATGGGGTGACAGGAGAAAATGAAGTTGTAAAATTACTGAAGAATATGGAGACCTTACAGGAACAAGATGAAGTGATTAAAGCAGTAAAGGAAGAAATTTTAAAACCCAATTACCAGGGAAAATTATCAAAATATTATTGTGTTCATAGAGACGTAGTCTTTCGGCGAAATTCAGAAATAAGTAAGGACTGGAAACTGTGGATACCAGAAACGTATGTAGATATCTTGATTAACCATCATCATTTGAGTTACGGTCACTTTGGGCCGGGTAAATGTCACCGAATTATCAAGGAACACTGTTATTTTGTTAATATGGCAAGAAGGATAGCGAAGCTACTGTCCACATGTGACATATGCCAGAGGACGAAGGTGGATAATGTGTTGAGGAGAGGAGAGATGAAGTGCATCTTACCTGAAAATGTATTGGAGTTAGTCGCAGTTGACGTGTATGGCCCACTGCCTAAGTCTAGGGGTGGAGTGACACAGATACTGGTCGTAATTGATGTTTTTTCAAAGTTTGTCCGATTGTACCCGGTGAAGAGGGCTACAGCCAAGCTGATGGCCAGTAAAATTTTAAACGATTTCGTACCGAAGGTTGGAAAACCTAGGAGGGTCGTCTCAGATAACGCCCCCCAATTTTGTAGCAGAAAATGGACCGAGAGTTTGGAGCAAGTCGGGATAGAGGTAGTGAGAACTTCCTTATATCACCCTCAAAGTAATGTTTCTGAACGAGTAATGAGAGAAATAGGGAGGTGGTTTCGATGTTACTGCACAGATAACCATCAGAGATGGGCCCTTGAAGTTGAGCACTTGGAGCATATACTTAATGACATACCACATGATTCTACCTCGGTAGTGCCGCGGGAAGTCATGTTCGGCGAGAAGGCACTCCGTATTGTAACGGAATTCGTAGAGTTTCCTACAACTCGTCAAGTGAACCGTGAAGAGTTGATTAAGACAGTTCAACAGCAGATGAAGAAGCAAGCTCAGAGGAGGAAGAAGCGGCATGATCAAAGAGGGGAGGCGATCGACTATAAGCCGGGTGATCTGGTACTGGCGCAGACGCATTATAAGTCCTCTAGCAGAAACAAAGAAATTAGGAAGTTTAAGTATTTGTATGAAGGCCCGTATCGGATTGCTAGTTGCCCTAGGAAAAATTCCTATGTATTAGTGTACCCTGTTAGTCAAAGGATCAGGGGTACCTTCAATGTTATTTCCCTTAAACCCTACAAGATGTTACCAGAAGATTTATCTGACTAAAAGAGGGGACACCCTTTATCCTTATTTTTCTTAATTTTTTTATTTGGCGCATGCCTATTTCCTCACCGCTTCGGCGAATAAATCCTTGACTTTTCCGGCTAAAGCCAGTGAAATAAATCTACATTTCCAATTACCCTACCCTGCCTGAAATATGCCAAAGCAGCAGCAGCAACAACAGTAGGCTTTGTGTAGTGAAGTGCAGTGTAGTGCGTGAAGTGCTTCGACAAAAGTTGTAGAGAGGTTAATGACCTCTACCAGTGTCGCAACCGAGGACTCCACCCATAGAGCCTACGGTAGAGGCGAAAATATTATTTTTGTCATGTTGTATATATATGTTCTTTCTTTTCAGTTTTATTTTTCTTGAGAGCTGACAGTGTATTTGAGAACTGTGACCACGAAAACTATAACAATTTCATGTGGTTCCTTCGTGTATTTTTTTTTCTTTATTTGTTTTTTTGATGTTGTTTGTGTGCCTGTTTTTTTTTTTTTTTTTTTTTTTTTTTTTTTTTTTTTTTTTTAAATATGTTAAATGGCTTTTGTATCTTATGTTAGTAGTTTGGCCACACTCGAGAGTTTGAAACTTGGTATTTGTAAATTTTCTATGTTCTTTTTTTGTAATGATAATTCTTCAGTTTCTTTTGGAAAAAACCTGAACAATTATCACAAATTGGTAGTTGGGGAATGTAACATAACAGTAGCATTCCGCCGCTCCGAGATGAGCGCATGACTACATTGTTTAAAGTCAGTCGTTATCGAGGTATGGTAGCGGACGGCTCGCGTCGCGTAATGTGAGACGCTATACGAACTGTGCGGGTGTAGCAAGAAGTAAGAAGAAGAATGAACTAGTTTAACCATTGCGGCGTATGTTTTAAATTGATTTGAACAGTGTGTGGAGATACCAGAACAGTGAAGTGTGGCATCGAAAGGAATTTAGTGTGGACTGATTTGGATTAATAACTTTCCTTTTTTTTTCTAAGAATCTTGCAATCGACGGATTACGAAGTTTCAATAGCCTTATCATCTAAATTCTGATAGTGGCCAACTGGTTCGATGTGTACTTTATTCTAATAAATGTGTGGAGAACCTATTTTCATCACTTAATACTTGAAGGTTTCTCTTAATTAGTTATCCTCACACTTTTATCGGACTGGTTTGGACCCTATCTGGCGACCGGCGGCGACTACGAACTCATTTATCCGGCTTCTGGTGCTGTATGTTAGTAATTAAAACTTTAGCAAGCACGAAGTTCGATCTACAGTAAGTAAGTATCATGTCAACCCCAAGAAAGGCAATAGTCTTACAAAATACTTTGATCACTGAAGGCATTGCTGTCGTGCTAATGGAAAAGATCGTGTAAGATTTATATCGTGATGACAGCTACAATAATGTTCACATTGAGACCGAGAAAATTATATTAAAGAAATTAGGGCTAGTATTGATTACTTTCGTTACTCATTTTCACCATGAGCGATAAGCGACTAAAATATGAAGTGTTTATCATTGGAGAAATCTTGGAATCCGATAGGACTTGTTGACGAGGAACCGCTCCAACAATCCTCATACAGGTTTCCCATTTGTTTCATAGATCACTCCAGTCGAATGAATAAATAGTTCCTACACATTCTCCGCCATCCATTATGTAGTGAAATACGGAGTAATAGTAACTAATGAACACATTTATAACGAAATTGCACAATATGATCCAGTGGTGGCTGAAGTGATTTGCTCAAGTAGTATCAACAATAAAATGTTTCCAGTGGCGGATCCAGGATTTTGGTTTGGGGGGGGGGGGGGGGGACGAGGATTTTGTTTTGGGTTGGGGGCTTGACTTGGACGAGGAGGAGTTCGCCGACAGAAATCTCATTCTTCCAGATTGCCGACCTTATAAGAATAATAGAGCAAAAAAAAGTTCCCAAAATACATGCGGGGGTGACCATCGTGTTTTTGGGGGGGGGGGGAGGGTGGAGGCGCCTTGCCACAGAATGACTGAATATTTCGACGGTTTACTGATCATCATTGAAGTGAAAGTTGCGTGGACAAACAGCTCAGAGTAAGAATCTCGCAATATAAAGATTTAAAGTCTCAAGTCTAATTACCTGCAGTTACTACCGGATTAAAGAAATGATTTTGAAATTAATCAATGATAAATGTTTTAAAATTGACCAAACGGTAAACATTTAGTAATTAGCCAAAAACTGACAAGTTTGATCTACAACCAGTGCTGGATTAGCCTGGAGCCCCTGATTTTTGAAGGCCGCCTGAAAGTTCATTTTGTTCACTAAATAAAATAATAAAAATTAAAATCATCCAGAATAAAACAATCAAAGTATTATGAAAAGCATGGAAATTAATTTTTTTCGTTTCATTGTAGTGTACGATAAATAAAAGTAATTTTCAAAATATGATATATCGAAAAATTAGTTTTTTTAGCTGAATAAATAAATATGATAAATTCCATTAGTCATCTACGAAATATTTTCTTTGTACTTATATAATACAGATAATCATTTTCAAAACAGAGGGAATCAAAATTTTTGAGAGTGCCGAGGGCCCCATACTTTCTTATCCGGCACTGCCTTCGATGATAGTGCAACACATACCTTTTTCAAACCGAGGACCAGTAAATTTTCAAAAATAATGCTCACGGCCTCTAACACACATTGGCTTATTTTTTCTTTTTTTTTCTTTGTCAGCTGACTATGGACTACGATTACGCAACTTCATTTTCCTCTTCTAAGTTTTCTTCCTCCGTCGCCAGTTACCTCCGCAATTTTTCCACTGTCTTTAATATCTTCCACCCTGGGCCTAATTTTTTTCCATACTGTTATTATTAAAATCTTGGACATGTACCATTATAACATAATAAATCTAAAACCACATTTTGAATCCTATGGAAACGCAGTTATAAAACAGGATGTGAACTATTAAAAGCTAATTACATGTTAATCAGACCAAACCAGATAAATAATAATGTTACTAAAGGCTGGACGCTACACTTTACCACCGGCCTACATGCATAAACCAAAATAAAAGACGCTAGACGGTACGCCTTTTATTTTTATTTCCTTCACCACTCGCTTTACCAATTTTATCACCTACCATGGTTCCTCATACTCACTTAAAACCCTTAACACACCGTCAGTTACTTAATCTCTAGACGCCATATGGAAATGAATAGACTGTTGTAGAAACAGTGCTGTTCTATCCTGGAAATGCCACATTTGTGGCCGGTCATTGCAATATTCAAGGATTTTAAAAGTTGGTATACAGCCTTATACAGTAGGGCTATGGTATGAAAGTTTATGATATTCTGCCTGTGGAACTCCTGAACTATGTTCGCGAACTACTAGTAATCAGCGAACCACAGGTTGAAGCACTTTCCCAGTGGATATTTAGTTGAATGCTATAAAAATTGCAGCTGCTGCTGCGCTCTACCGGCAGTATTACTAACTCTATCGAGCTGCAGCGTGTGGCAGAAAGAAGTTGTCTCCATTCGCCATTAACAAAGCGAACCCGCAGCCTTGAAAATTTCCACGAAAACGCTAGAGCGCATGCGCGATCTGTGCCAACAGAAAATTGTCTCCACGACAGCGAAATAGTTCACTGATGTAGCCAACAGATGGAGTTCAATGCTTTCCCTAGCTGTCATAAGTTATCATAGAGTAGAGAATGCCGCATTTATATATATATAAAAATTCTTTCACTGCATTTATTTTTTAATTTATTTATTCTTGATTAGAGGTGGTGACAGGTCACAGTGTCACTACGTCTAGAGCCGCCACTGTTATGATCGATTTAACATATAGGTTTCTTTTTTATCGAGACTCGTGATTAAATCCCCGATGATACAGGAACCAGAATCGTAAATTTTGCATTCTTTGTATGTCAGTGAACGCATTACACAAAAAATAACAAACGGTTTTCAACTAAAAACACGCTGTGAGATCTTAAGTTCTCGGTTGACATTCAAAATGTTTTTTACCCTCATTTGTACTTTAGTAGGATCCTAAATATCACATTTCCTTGTGTAGTGCATGTGTTTCTGAAAACAAAAGTACAGATTTAAACAAAACCAAAATTGGAATCCTTTATGTCATCAGTTATTATATCGCATTGTTTATATACTGTTTAGTACAACGGCATAAATATTATTCATTTAATTTTTGTAATTTTCTGTACGTTTCATGTAAAAACTAAACAACAATTGTCAAACGAAGTCATGTGTCACCGAATCGACTATTCTGGCAATTTATTTCTGCGGAGTTGCTCAACTGTTTAATTACGACTTTCACCAATGTTGTTGCTTGGCCAAAATTTATGCATTACGGTTTATTTGGTTTTTAGGCGTTTTAATGATCACTTTCGTTATTGGTCTTTATTCATGTTCGCTGTTGGCCTATGTGAGATATTAGGTTATTTTAAGTGGACATCAGACGAAATGTGTCACCGAATCGACTATTCTGGCAACTTATTTCTGCGGAGTTGCTCATCTGTTTCATAATATGGAATGTGTATTAAGTTCTTTGGCCGTTATGAATACTATGACCAATGTTTACATTATGAGTGTTTGCCAGGTCTCAATAATAAACAACGTGATGCTTTCAAAGCTAACAGTTTTTTTTTTTTAATTTTACAGGGTGAACTATAAAGGTTAAATACAAGTCAAGTTCGTATTTAGGCAAGTTCGAGTGTATGACCTTTAAAACAGATACACGATAGCGCGATCGTTCCTATCCGTGTTTAATACCTTCCTCTATTAATGCTGCTCAGTTCCTCGGGCTCAAGAGATTTTATTCATCCTAAGGGTGAAACACAGGTGAAGCTTATATTTGGCCAGATGAGATCAACCTGTCATAATCTTTAATCGTAAAAACTGGACCTATTCTACACAGTGACGTTACGCAAAAAAACATTCACCGGCTTACACTAGTTATTATTATATACATGAAAAAGTTGGCATCTAGGCGCATGTTGGTCGGAATGAATTAACAAAGCCAATAAAACATTAAATGTAGAAATATTTGAAAGGAAGCTTTTACAAACTGACTGCGAGAGAAACAAAGAATGTTACAGTACTACTGTTGGATATAGGAAACAAGGACGCAAAGAAAAAAGCGCTGAAGGAAAAAAGCGCTGAAGATCACCCTGGGCGGGGGTTCCTATAACTGGACTCGGGTGACTGGCAGCCATCATGAAAGAAGTGCAGAAGAAAAGGAGGTCCCAGCAGACACCGATCACAGTGACACGCCAATCCAAGCACCAACTACCAATTGCGACCTCACAGCCTCCAGCATCCGTTACAACTTCTCTACTGGTCTTGTATCCAGACTCGTCATCACTGTTGAGTACTGCCATGTCTTCTCAGCCGTCGACACCATCGGGCACTACGTCACCTGCTCCGACGACGCCTGTTTAGCCAGAACTATCGCCGAGCCCTGTCCCAGTTGCAACATCGCAGGCTTCAGAAATTCCAGACCCGACCCATATGCTGGACAATACAGATGCAAACGCTGCTACCACAGAATTGTGGCTGGTGCCACTAGTGGTGGCATTCTACGATGGCAACTTGAACCTACTGTTTACCCAACTACAGTACTGTTCTGAACTACCCCTGTACTGCTGGCAAGATACAGAGGGTATCAGAATCTCATCCTAATGTCCTTAGGATTATGTTACAATCGTAGACAAATTCCTAGAAAGTAAGGATCACCTACTAGTTGATAATGTTAACCACCAAATGCTAATATGGTCATTCCAGAACAAGAAATAACTGCCCAAAATCCTACAATGTTTCAGATGTCAAAACATCGGACATTAGACCCACAAATACAAAGAGAAGGAGCGATTTGGTAGTTGTGGAGAAGAGCACAGGCTGCTGACTGCACTCGTCTAAGAAAAGATGCAGTCTGCTGCAATTCCATCGGACCCCACGCAGCCTGTTGCAAGGTTTGTTCTGCGTTAAAACCTACCAAGAATTGTAGCAAGCAGAGAGATGCAGCCCAAGCACGCCGAGTACAATGAACCTGCTCCACCTCAGCAACAAATAACAACCAAGCGTCCAATCTCCAAAGATGAATTACCAGCGTCCAGTTCTCAGCGACGAACACAAGCTGACGATCTTGATGCTTGCCAACCAACTCAACGCCCCCAAGCAAGCAAAAATAAGGCCTGTACAATAGCCCGCCAAGCACAGGGAGCACAACCTTCCAGCAGATGGCGCACCAACAGGAATACAACTCATTGCTGCCACTGCTGTCAGAAATATTTCCTACTAAGTACACTAGGAGGACATTTTACCCTGATTTGTACTATAGTAGGATCCTAAATATCACATTTCCTTGTGTAGTGCATGTGTTTCTGAAAACAAAAGTACAGATTTAAAAAAAAAAAAAAAATTGGAATCCTTTATGGCATCAGTCATTATATCGCATTGTTTATATACTGTACACTATATACTGTACGTCACCTGCTCCGACGACGCCTGTTTCGACAGAACTATCGCCGAGCCCTGTCCCAGTTACAACATCGCATACTTCTGAATCTCCAGACCCGACCCATGTGCAGGACACTACAGATGCAAACGCCGCTACCATAGAATTGTGGCCGGTGCCACTAGTGGGGGCATTCTACGATGGGAACTCTAACCTACTGTTTACCCAACTACAGTACTGTTCTGAACTACCCCTGTACTGCTGGCCTGATACAGAGGGAATCAGAATCTCGTCCTAATGTCCTTCGAATTATATTTCAATCGTAGACAAATTCCTAGGAAGTATGGAACACCTACAAATGAGTAGCTACTATCAACCACTAAAAGCCAAAACTGTCATTCCAGAACAAGAAATCACTGCCTAAGATCCTACAATGTTTCAGATGTCAAAACGTCGGACATTACGCCCACAAATACAAAGAGAAGGAGCGATGTGTCCGTTGCGGAGAAGAGCACGAGGATGCTGTCTGCAGTCGCCTAAGAAAAGATGCAGTCTGCTGCAATTGCATCGGACCCCACGCAGCCTTTTGCAAGGTTTGCCTGCCAAGAATTGTAACAAGCAGGCAGATGATCGCCGCTTGCAGCCCAAGCACGCCGAGTACAATGAAGCTGCTCCACCTCAGCAACAAATAACAACCAAGCGTCCTGTCTCCAAAGATGAACTACCTGCGTCCAGTTCTCAGCGAAGAACAAAAGCTGACGATCTTGATGCTTGCCAACCACATCAACGCCTCCAAAGAAGCAAAAATAAGGCCTGTACAATACCCCGCCAAGCTTAGGGAGCACAACCTTCCAGCAGATGGTGCACCAACAAGAATCCAACTCACGGCTGCCACTGCTGTCAGCAACATTTCCTACCAAGTACACTAGGAGCCCAGTTTACTACCATGATAGAACTGCTGACAAAACTTACCACAACTCTCAACACCCAGTCAAAGAGCCTTTTTTGCAGAGACATTGACGATTTCTTATGCATAATAACCAAACAAAGGGTAGCACTACAGCCTAGCAAAACACAACTACAACACCATCCGCACCCGGGAAGTCCTGAAATGACAAAGCAAGTAATGAGAACCACATGTGAAATGGAAGGAGATGCGCAACCCATGCAAGAACTTCCCCGCACTCTGCTTTCCCAGATGACTACTGATATACATGCTAGCTCCCATTTTAGGCTGATGGAACCAAATATGTTTACAGAGCCACGAAAATATCTTTGATTATTCTTTGAACAATGTCTGGAGTGTATGATATTTTGTTTGAAGAGTGATAAAGAGGAAAACTATGACTATATTGGAAAATTGCTTTCGATAACATTTTCAATGCTGATCAATAATGGTTATGTTAAATATTTCTTAAACTAAAAATAAACTTATATATATTTTTAATTAGTAGTTGAAAGAACACGCCAATGCAACTGTTCAGTTTGTTTATTGGTCCGTCGTACGCGTTTCACCTCTAATCGAGGCATCATCAGCGACGAATCTGTGTTACAGTTTTTTTATATACAGTTTTATACTATTATTACATAATTATGGGCATGAGATATTTTATAGCTAAAAGTTACTTACTATTTACATTTGTTACTCTGGTATGCAGCTGCGCATCTCCGTTTTCATGTACAATGCATGTTTTGTCTATATCATATTTACAATATTGTTTGTTATAATCGTTCAGTCGTCTGTTTGCGTCAGGTGGTTTGTTTATGCCTTGTCGCGTCCTTCGGTTGTCTGCTGTGGCCATTTTGTTTGTATATGTCATGTCTGGGGTTCATATCCATTATTTTTTTGTTGCTATTTCCTTTATTGTGTTGAGTTCTATTTGGTAGTTGTTCTTTGTCTGTGGGATTCTCTTTAATCTGTTTAGCATGAAACGTATTGCAGCTTGTTTGTGATTGTGTGGGTGGTTTGATGTGGAATGTATTATCTGATCTGTTGCTGTAAATTTTCTGTATACTTGGAATGAGTGTTTGTTTTCATGTTTTGTAATTCGTCGCTGATGATGCCTCGATGAGAGGTGAAACGCGTACGACGCTGCAATAAATAAACTAAATAGTTGCATTAGCGTGTTCATTCAACTACTAATTAATTAAGCAACTGTGGAAACATGGCCTGCAACAACATCGCATTAATATATATGTCGGACCTGAGTTTGGGGCTAGCTGATAGAGGGCGCCACAGATGCAGCGGGCAGCGCCACAGACGCAGCGAGCAGCGCCGCAGTGACATCTACTAGGGGCTACTTAAAGGCGGCGCACAGCACACGGAGGCCTCTTCCTGCTTGACCGCCGAGGCGACATCACTCCGTTATCTGTCACTGTGTATTGCGAGACTGAGTCTAATAAACCGGATCCTTGTACCCGCTGTGTTCTCGTAGTTACTCTCCACTGTCCGAGGGATATCCACAGCCTACCTTCGCTGACGAGCCATCTGCCTCTAACCGGGTACTCCATTCAACCCGCCCGATTACTGATCTTTCTCGGATGGACCCGACATCAGAAGTGGGATAGCCCGCGGACTGGAGAGAGCTGTGGAATGCCACAGCCCAGTGCAGCATCATTTCGAGCCTTGTGGGATGCCAAGCAGCTAAACCCGACGGAAGTCATCGCGGCGATAAAGCCGCCCACATCTGGCAGCGAACTACCATACTCGCGTAAGCAAACGACTGCTTCAAGGGCTGCAATCCGCCACCCACTCCAGAGATCAGCAGTCTCCGCGGGTATCACGTAGACGCATTTCAAGGAGTTCTTCCCCCCAAGATACGACCAAGTGAAAAGCGCCACCACAACGCTGAACACTAGTCAGCAAAGGCAACCGAGCACCGACGAGGAACACGCAGCCTAAACATCGAGACCACGCTCGCAGGATTTCGCCGATGATAAAATAGCCTTGGCTAATATTGTGGCCAACCTAATCCAATCGCAACAGACAGCATACAACAGGGAAACTACTAGAGACTTGCCGATTCGAGTACTACAAGCAACCACATGCCGGAAGAGGAAGCTGACTTCGGATACGCGCAACAGTAGCCGCATAGTACTGTTCTGAATGCCACCGGATGCCTACTACCGTAATGGAAGTGTTGGGGAAGACAGCTTCACCGATCGACGAAAGGCCGAGAATTCTCAAACCCGAGCAGAGCAGCAGAACCAGAGCCAATGGGCAGCCAAGCAGCCAGCTACTTTCGCGGACGCAGCGGCCATCCTGACAGCACAGTGCCCATGATAGCAGGCACTTGATGGAGAGCCAGCGGAGCTGCTGCCCCCGTCACCGCCTACAAACGGGTCAACAGGTCCACCAGGAGCCGCGAGGTATAAGGCTTGAGCAACAACGGCGAGTCTCTTCCATTTTACTATGGCCTCGGATTTGAACAACCCCCCCCCCCCCCTCCGTGCCAAAAAGTAGTGACATCAAATTGGCTGGAAACTGGGTACTCCTGACCTTGGTGTCGCTGTGTTCTGATGCGACGCGCGCTAACTGCCAGATCTCGAGCCAGGCAAAAATGTTATGATCGTAGACACGTTTTTCGATGCGCTTTCTAACCACAAGCTAGTAAACATATTAGCAGGGCAAGAAATCTTTTAACAAGGAATCGACGCTAGGTCAACTAGTCACCTTTAGCAGAAGCCGATAAGCGCTTGGACGTAGCAGATTGTGGGAATCCGACCAATCTAACCACCACCAAAATAATCAGATGTCCCACCCTAATATTGCCCACCCTCGCTAAATTGCTTGCGTTCTACACTCTTCACGGATAATGGACGAGGCGTTATCATGGGCGTATCGCACAAGCGATTCGTAGACCCATGGCGCATAGTCGTTTCGGCCCCATAAAATGGCACTAAGCAACAAATAGACCGCAAGACAGAAAGTATCAGAACTATTAAACGCAAACATAACGGCGTGAACTTCGCTTACGTTAAGGCCCGTATTACCGGTCCAAAACCATCTGTTCCGACAGCACATTACTAGACAATAGTCAGTTCAATGACAGTACCATCACAGATGAATTCCTATTGCCTTCTAATTGAAGACCATATAGCAAAGAGTTAACTTGTTGTTTTTTATATTCTAAGTGACTACCATCAAAAACCTGCAACAGAGCACTCACAAAAAAAAAAAAAAAAAAAAAATTATCCGACTGCAGCCGCAGTTTTCAAAGGATGGACGTAAACGCTTTAGGCCCAGAGTAGCGTATACGATAGCAATAGCAATATTGACGACTTTTTCATCCAACCCTGACATGATTCGAAGGTCTAAAAGACGGGCTAAAAATCGAAACTGCCGCTAGTTTCTTTAATACAGCCAGATACACATTTCTTAAAGGCCATATTGAATGCTTAGGATTTGTCACAACAGATCGAATCGTTTGACCCAACCTAAACAGAATACCCGAGCGCACATATCAACTTCCTCCTCCACCATATGTATCACGCAACTGCGACAGTTTATAGCGCTTTAAATTTTGACAATTCATACACCAGTTTACCAAGTAATGGCCACACTCGCAGGAAGAAACACGAATACGCTAGACTAGCAAAAGGACAAGGAAATCCGTAAACAGGGCAAGCGTACCTGCAGGCCTTCGATTTGAACTTACAGCACCAGGAAGGAAAACGGATGGCACGTGTTGACCTCTGTACCCGGAACAGCCGCACCGCTACTAACAAACAACTACCGCTGCATGCCACGGAAAACCAACTTTGTTAGACAATTGGCTACCCGCAGAGTATAACACCCGGAAGTCTAAAATTTCAAAGCCGATATGCGGCCGAAAATCTCGACAGCAGGCACGTTCCAAAAGATGCAAAATTCGTATTACTCAACCATTCAAAAAAAATCACAAGTAATTAAAAAACCAAACAGCAAGGGTCATTATCTTCTCTACCCACCCAGCCGCACAATTAGTTTCCTCACCTTTCATCTCTGCACTCCACATATCCGGCACAAAGGTAACACACAGCAATATAACGCATGCATTACTAGTGAGTCTTCACCATCGGGATTCATTTTTCAGCAGTAGCTGTTCATGTCGAACTAAAACATCTGATCATTAATAGCAGCCAGAGCGAAACTTTAGCAGGACACCAACAGGAGCAAAGTCCTTCTTTTTTTTTTTTTTTTTTTTTTTTTTTTTTTTTTTTTTTTTTTAAAAACGTTACCCACACGACCCAAGGTGGAACGATGGTTCAACCAATATCTCTTAAAAGGAACACAAACTTTACAGTCCATGTTTGACCTTGCCATCAAAACAGACGGAGACAACTGGACAGAACGCCTTGGAGAAATACATCTAGCAATAAACTCCACTATTTGCCGCACTACGGAAGCGTCACCACTAGAGTCAATGATCGGAAAAGCAACCAGTCCCTTAGGACTAATGGCGAGCACCGATATCGAAAAGCCAATAGACATAAATCAAACCAGAGAAAGAGCACTCCAAATCACAAAGAAACAAGCAAACTACGACAAAGCCCGCTTCGACAGTACCAAAGCACAATTCGCAAGACACAAAAAGGGAGATTTTGTCCTACTGCAAAACGAAGAGAGAAACCAAACTAGACCCAAAATTTCGAGGACCATTCAAAATCACTGAAGTGCTAGACAACGAAAGATACAAGCTCAAGGCACCAAACTCAAACCAAACGTACAAGTACGCCCATGACCGCACGCGAAGCATGCCCCAACAACAACCACTTCAAGAGACTGACAAGTAAACAAAAAAAAGGAACACCGACCACCGCCTCCCCTACCCAACCACCACGCCGACCAAACTCAGCAGGGAGATTCCAAAGTTGTGTACTTTGTTGAGATTCCAAAGTTGTGTACTTTGTTGAGATTCCAAAGTTGTGTACTTTGTTGAGATTCCAAAGTTGTGTACTTTGTTGAGATTCCAAAGTTGTGTACTTTGTTGAGATTCCAAAGTTAAGTACTTTGTTGAGATTCCAAAGTTGTGTACTTTGCCGACAGTCCAAATTTGAGTACTTGGCAAGGACAACAGTGGCAATATCGCCTCGAAGAGTAAATGTTACATTGTACCGGACCTCGCATCAGAGTAAATGTTGTTACATTGTACCGGACCTCACCCTGAAGAACAAATTTTATGATTTTATTTGGACCTTGCCCTGAAGAGTGTATTTTACAATCTGGCACCATGAAACTTTACTGTCATCAGACATCACTACAAGAAAGTCTATGGATGGTCCTATCAGGAAATTTCGTTCTTTTGTAAGGCTTGGAAAGAAATTTGTTAATGTTAGTGTCCAGAAAACACTTTTCAAATTTCCCTGGGATTTCGCCAAGAAGAAAATGAGTTTCTAAAAACTTGCTTTGATGTTAAGAAAGTACATATTTTTCCCTGTTAAATCTGAAAGGCATACATTAAACCCGGATTATCTTAATTTTTTCCTCATTACTTTGATAATGTCAATCAACAAAATTGTTCCTTAAGTCAGGATAGCCGAACATACTGCGGTAAACCATCTTTTGTTTACAGGTTCTTCACACATTCGATGGATGCTGTGATAAGGAGACGGCCGCGAAGCAACGCCAAACCAGCCTCACCAAGCTGGGCAACCAGACAGCCATAACGGATCCTACAATCCCTTCCGGGATCACAAGGAAACCAACAGAGCACCGCCTGAGACGGGCATTTTTGAAGACTCCATTGCAACAACCAACTACCAGCCTGATTTCGGTTGCCATGGTTTCCCGAAATCACTCCACGCGAATACCAGGATGATTCCTTCCTAAGGCCATGGCCAATCATTTTTTTCTTCATTTCTAGCTCCGACAAGTCACACCCGGAGCCCATGAGCGACAACCAGGGACGGCTGTCTCAGCAGGATGGCCGTGTCGGACCTGAGTTTGGGGCTAGCTGATAGAGGGCGCCACAGATGCAGCGGGCAGCGCCACAGACTCAGCGAGCAGCGCCGCAGCGACATCTACGAGGGGCTACTTAAAGGCGGCGCACAGCACACGGAGGCCTCTTCCTGCTTGACCGCCCAGGCGACATCACTCCGTTATCTGTCACTGTGTATTGCGAGACTGAGTCTAATAAACCGGATCCTTGTACCCGCTGTGTTCTCGTAGTTACTCTCCACTGTCCGAGGGATATCCACAGCCTACCTTCGCTGACGAGCCATCTGCCTCTAACCGGGTACTCCATTCAACCCGCCCGATTCCTGATCTTTCTCGGATGGGCCCGACATATATATGAATATATATGTATATATATTACTGGAAGAGACAGAAAAAGGGCCGTGCACATTCGTTCAATAACTTAAGTGACAAACGTCAAATAAATATTATCAAAAACAGTTGTACTGGAGTAATTATTAAAGAATAATTATTAATTTAATAAACAACTGTGGAAGAGATGGCCTACAATAGTCATATCTTAGATAGAGTCGATGACCGAAAAATGGCAGTGGGCTGGTCATATTGCTCGCAAAAGAGATGAAAGATGGACTACGATAGTACTGGATTGGATACCAAGAAACCTGAAAAGAACAAGAGGAAGACCCCCGGATCGCTGGGATAAGGATATACGTGGCGTTACAGGCGCGAACTAGATGAGGGTGGCTCAAGATCGATCAGCCTGGAAAGAACTATAGCAAAACTATGTAGAATTTAATTCTAATATATAGCTCATTAGAATTAAAGAGGCTTCATCCTAAAATAAGGATCGATATAGCTGCAATAATAATAATAATAATACAATTATATATATATATGTATATATATATTCCTATACAATAAATCATTGTTACAATGTCCCGTACCTACCATTAAAGTTTGTACCATGAATTCGGGACGACCCTGTATAACAAACAATGTATGAGAAAATATATTTAATTTTTTCAGGGCCCGATATCATTGTTAAACATTCAACAGTCGAAAGTACCTTTTATAATTAATATTACGACATAATTTTTTTAAATTTTTTTCTTTAATCTTTTTTTCTTTAACCTTTTTTTTTGCGGTTCCAAGCGGCTTTGTCTACAGGGCGCATGTGAAGTTAATTAGTTTTATACATGGATCTGAGTAAGAAAATAAGAATAATATCTAAAACATGTGGTCAAATTGTATACTATTACTAGTTAAAACTCTCCATGAAATCCAAAGTAAGTATATATATATATATATATATATATATATATATATATATATATACACAGAGACACTATAGAGCTTCATACGCATATTGTAGTCGAAACGCAAAAAAATTATGTCGAGTTTTTATGCGGAATATGAACTTTTGATATGGATTAAAGTTTAATTTTGACATTGAGCAGTGAAAAAAAAATAACAACAAATAGAAAATGAAAACAGATTTACTAGCGTATATTTTTCTATTTTTTTTTTTTTTTTTTTTAAGTGTGAAGGATTCACTTTTATGAAAAACACGACTTAACAATGACTGATTAGCATAGAAAATGTTAATGAAAGCAATATTTGTGATTTATATCATGACTTATATTCGAATGACCATTATATTTCTAATCTGAACCACTGTGCGGTTGCTGACTCCATTGCATATTTAGTTTTCATGCGACCTTGAAACATTCTGTGTTATTTCGCGGTAAGAAAGAGTTAATGGTGACATTGTAGAAGGTAAAAGAAGAGCCGTGTAGTCGGTATCAATATACATGGAGGTAAGCGTCAACAAAATGTAGAACGAGTTTTGTAGCAAATACTTTGATAACTGAAGGCATTGCTGTCGTGCTAATGGAAAAGATCGTGTAAGATTTATATCGTGATGACAGCTACAATAATGTTCACATTGAGACCGAGAAAATTATATTAAAGAAATTAGGGTTAGTATTGATTACTTTCGTTACTTATTTTCAC
>JARYHS010009186.1:269966277-269989386 GCA_031002005.1 Vandiemenella viatica
AGGAAGTTATTGAAAGCAGGGTTTACAACACCTATTATTTTCTTTCAATATAAAATTGATTGGTTTATTGAACAGAACTGAATATTAAAAGTTTCTTTTGAACAATTTAGAGCATGATTCTCATCTCAGAGCGTTGCCTAGGGTTGAATGACGCAAGAGTGTCTATACATCGTCGGCGTCTTTACCGTAGCAGATGAGTTGATCAGCTGGGCAGAAGGTCACTTGGTAACGTCCACTTGGCGAGTTGGCTCCCCGCAGGTAGTGGAGTAACCTGTCCGGCGATCTCCCGGGGTGCGCCGGCGCGGATTGTTTGCTGGCCAGAAACAGAATGTCTTCTTCCCCTTGTTCGCTCCGTTGAAAACTTGCAGGCTCCCGAGTTTTAGCAAACGCGGGAAATTTCAGCAAGTCGCAGCGTTTGGCGGGTCGTCCACTCTCTCCATTGGCGCTCCTCATGCAACATAAAAAACTTATGGTTTCTAAAAGTTCGTAACACAGTTTGATTTGCTGGTTCCCAACAGAGGTGTCCTAAACCTGACTTTTTCTCCGAAGCATCGTTTCAACTTTCTACTGTACCAGGAAATCCTCATTTCGGCACAGTCCCTATACTGTCCTTTGAATTTCATTCAATGCGTAAAGCTTTTAACTTTACGGCCTGCCATAAATCGTTGGGTCTTTCAGCGCAGGTATGAGTCACCTGGCTCTCGCCGATGCCAAAGAAACGTGGAATTCACACGCATAAATTTACCGTCACCAAGGGATATTACAACCTGTTTACCAATCTTGTGGGGTCGCCTGTCTTTTGATAAGTTTTATTCACTGGTGGCATCGTTAAATCTCGGATTATAGCTATCCGGTCACGTACCTTTGCTGAATCCTAAAATTTATTCCCACTGTCAGGTCGTACTAAGTATTAATGGAGGAAGTGGAGTGTCGCCATCTGTAGGCGAAACGTGTATCTATGTTCAGCGTGTGATAAATGTATTTGTTGTTCATGAAATGTGTAGCTCGTGAGACAGAGACTTAGGACCTACCCGGCATTCTTCTTGATGACTTCGGAAAACCGCATAAAACCGCGTTCAGAACTGACTATACGCGCGGGCCTGATCCAGTGTGCGGCGGCTCAGCGCAGTGAGCCACAATAGTGGGTTTATTCAGTCACTCACTGCACCAGCAAAACAACAATACTTCCCTCTCATATCATAATATTTTAAATCAAACTGAAGATAAAATTCGATTTTTGCCAATTGAAATATCAATTTGTTAATACAATTTTAACTACAAAATCCACTAGAGACATGCATGACAGGTGAACTGTGGCCTTAAACCTAGCAAATACTGGTAGACAAAATTGCGCAACAGTTTATAGACACTTGTGTCTGTAAACTGTTGGGAAATAAACATTTTGTCTCATATGAGACGCAAATATGCTAAGAATGATAGACAACGCAAATTAGAAGAATTAAGCGTCAAAAGAAAGCCAATAAACCTAAAAAGTCCAGGGCCGAACAAATGCGAGAACTACGGCAGCGTCGAAAACAAATAAAACAATGAAGTGTACATGTGTTACTTTAGCTACCACATACCTCTGATACATACGACAAATTTGTAATTTATATATTCTGTAACTGTTATACTACTCTATGTATCTACTGAATTAAAGATACTGGCGATTAACTTTCATATTAATACAAAACAATTGTTATGATTTAATCAGGAAGTTTTCACGAAAAATCTACGGCGCGTACCCGACCTACACTTTTCTGCATCTTTTTTTGAATAACATAATTTTCCTGTGAATTGAAGACAGAGCTAAACCGCATATTTTGACAGAACCTTGTGAAACAAACCTTCTATAGCAGTCATTAAAAAAAAAAACACTTGACGGTTCTTTTTGTTTTCCTAATTGCTACTGAAAAATGTGACAAGCAAACTTAGGATCGACATGTTTTCTAATGTCAATGGTGCCAGCAACTATGAGAAACTCTGTTAACTAAAATACAGTTCACATAAGACATACATGTACAGGGATTCACTAAAGGGGAGAGGGGGTTTATTCCAAGGAACGTTACACTTATTTTGCTGCGAGTATTCGTCCTACCGATTGTCTGTATGATCAAGGACATTTTACTAAAACTTTATTATTGTGTCTCCATCTTTCGGCGAATCGTGAATGCTTTGTCCAAATGGATATTGTTTTTGAATGATAAAGTTTTTGAAGGGGCAATTACATAACGTCCCAGCATTCTCCTGGAAAATATTAAATCTGGATGCCAATCGTGTTGAAGATGGCAGCGCGGTAACACTCTGTTTATTGATCCGCCCATTAGATCTTTACAGGGGTAGGACAGCAAACAATATTCATGATAGTTAGGTAAGATTGCTGTGCCTTGTTTAGGATGTCACTTTCTTTTGTCGCTGGATATGCCAAACCCGTTTGATCGTTTGATTTCCTTACGCTTTAATGAAAAAGTAGTGAAAGGTAATATCTGGTAGTAATGTCACTTAGTCTTATACTTCAATTCGTAATTGATATAAAAAATATGTTAACTGTTATACCTGCTCCTTTTTTAATTTTTAGCTATTAAATTTGCTTTTCAGACCAATACCACCATACTCTTCCAGAACATTTCTTTCCTCCTTCGGAATTTCGATTACGTTCCTTCACAGTTATCCATAAATGTCACGAAGTGTGTCATATACCATTGTTGCCTCTCTACTGTTTATATTTAGCAATTTGGGATAAGATACCGACCTCATAACATAAATTCAATGTACGATATCTATTTAATTACCTGTATTTAATACAAAACAGGTCGAACGTTTTTCCATCTTGCCCCATTATTGATCAACCAGTCCACTAAGAATCATTAGAGAAATTCAATCATATGTGTTAGAATGATTCAGAACTTTTAGAAGCATCGTGCCAAGTGCTTGAGATTGTCATACTCAACGTTTTTGATCACAACCATTATCTAATGCAACTCAACAACACCTTTTAACTTTCAGTCCTCCTAACTAGCCTAATTTTAAGAATACTAAGCCAGTAACAGTATTTTTTTTTTTTTTTACTAACATCGACAGCCTCATAAATAATTCTTCGTAAACCAAAGAATCTCTTGCACTTTCTTCAGCTTGGTATATCAGTTTCGGCAATGTAAAGCGTTCACTACCCACGGCTGAATGTTCTGCTGCTTAGGATTTCAATTATACCATTATTTCTTAATGTTTCTGGTGTGAAAGTGTCAGCCGTCAGATCATTTCCATTCATTCCCTGACATTGAACAGGCTACGCCCGAGTGCTATTCTTAGCTTGATCGTTTAGCATTGCAATATACGAGGAGAACTTGTAAGACTATTGCCTTTTCTTGGGGTTGACATGATACTTACTTACTGTAGACCGAACTTCGTGCTTGCTAAAGTTTTAATTACTACATACAGCACTGAAGCCGGATAAATGAGTTCGTAGTCGCCGCCGGTCGCCAGATAGGGTCCAAACCAGTCCGATAAAAGTGTGAGGATAACTAATTAAGAGAAATCTTCAAGTATTAAGTAATGAAAATAGGTTCTCCACACATTTATTAGAATAAAGTACACATCGAACCAGTTGGCCACTATCAGAATTTAGATGATAAGGCTATTGAAACTTCGTAATCCGTCGATTGCAAGATTCTTAGAAAAAAAAAAGGAAAGTTATTAATCCAAATCAGTCCACACTAAATTACTTTCGATGCCACACTTCACTGTTCTGGTATCTCAACCCTGTTCAAATCAATTTAAAACATACGCGCAATGGTTAAGCTAGTTCATTCTTCTTCTTACTTCTTGCTACACCCGCACAGTTCGTATAGCGTCTCACATTACGCGACGCGAGCCGTCCGCTACCATACCTCGATAACGACTGACTTTAAACAATGTAGTCATGCGCTCATTTCGGAGCGGCGGAATGCTACTGTTATGTTACATTCCCCAACTACCAATTTGTGATAATTGTTCAGGTTTTTTCTTTTTTTCAAAAGAAACTGAAGAATTATCATTACAATAAAAAAAAAAGAAATAGAATTTACAAATACCAAGTTTCAAACTCTCGAGTGTGGCCAACCTACTAACATAAGATACACAAAGCCATTTAACATATTTAAAAAAAAAAAGGCACACAAACAACATCAAGAAAACATATAAAAAAAATACACGAAGGAACCACATGAAATTGTTATAGTTTTCGTGGTCACAGTTCTCAAATAGACTGTCAGCTCTCAAGAAAATAAAACTGAAAAGAAAGAACATATATACACAACATGACAAAAATAATATTTCGCTTCTACCGTAGGCTCTATGGGTGGAGTCCTCGGTTGCGACACTGGTAGAGGTCATTAACCTCTATACGACTTTTGTCGAAGCACTTCACGCACTACACTGCACTACACAAAGCCTACTGTTGTTGCTGCTGCTGCTTTGGCATTATTTCAGGCAGGGTAGGGTAATTGGAAATGTAGATTTATTTCGCTGGCTTTAGCCGGAAAAGTCAAGGATTTATTCGCCGAAGCGGTGAAATAATTGGCATACGCCATACAAGGAAAAATTAGGAAAAAAAATAAAGGGTGTCCCCTATTCGTGACCATTGCGGAGTGAGTAGACATCCTCGTCCAACATCCATAGATGAAGGGCTCATCTCCACCCCTGTCACGTTAGCTTTCCACTTCCATTTGATATATTTCCGGTCGATTCTCTTCTTTTCTTTACGTATCTGCGGTTGCTTTAATTTCCAGTCATCTTCTTCATATTCCGCAGTCCATTGGTATTGACTTATTACCTCCATAATACTCTTCAGTCGATAAAAATGTTCCGCCGTCTTTGTTTACTGCGCCCGTGGCTGCCGCACACTTTAACTTATTTTTGGCACAGGTTACTATAGTGCTTACGCATTGACTGTTGCGCGAGCGCTGGTTGCTGTCACGCGCGCGCATGCTTCTGTTATTTTTGACATATTGCTGGGGTGCCATTTCAATTACTTCCCGGCTCGCTTTACCGCTATTTGTTTCTTCTCCGGATACATCGATTTCTATCAACTTAATTTCAGTCTTCTGGTACTCGTCATTCTCAATTTCCATATTGCCTTCCTTAAAATCTTCTAGTTTATCCGCTCTCAATTCTCCACTTGTACTGGTTAATAAAATGTTCTCGTATCTTGTCAGTTCCTCTTCAGCCTCGTTATTAAATACTGTATCATACAGACATATTTCTGGTTGATTCTTCTTTTTCCTCAAGCCTATTTTTTCTTCTTTTACTTGTAATATTTTCGCTGTATTCGGCCTCTTTTCTGCCTCCGCCGCTGGCGAAGCCTTCTCAGTGGCAGGCACTAGTTTAAATGTCTGGTATTGTCTTCTGAAACCACGGCTACCCTCTGTTCTTCATTTTGCGGTCGGTAGTTGTGATTCTGGAACCGCCTATGAGATTTTCCTTCCTCTATGTTTTCCTTTTGAATTCCGTCTTGCCGGCATGAGTTTTCCGGTTCTTGCCGAAAATTTCTATTCCCTTCTCTTCGGTGGTTTTCCTGTCGGGATCCGTTATTTTGAAAATGATTAGTGTTATGTTGTCCCTGGTATCTTGTTCTGTACATTCTTTGCTCTTGTACATCTAATCTTCCCAGCATATCTACAGCATCCTTTATGGAGCGGATCTTGTGGCTAGTAAGTATTAGCTGTGTCTGTTCCGGTAACCTAGCCGCAATCATTCGTACATACTCTTCTTCACTATGAGGCTGGTCTAAGTATCGGCAAGATGCATAGCACCGCATGAAAAATCGGTTTGCGATCCTCTTCTCGGATCATAACGGTCACCGCACATTAATTCTGATTTTACGGCGATCTGCCGTTCTGCCGACCAGTAAAGATTCAAAAATCTTCTTTGAACTGCTCAAAGATGAAAATTCCTCCTCTAATTGCTCTGCCCACAGTCGGGTCCTGCTCTTAAATGTTTTATTACCATATTAATTTTCTTCTCCTCACTAGCAGCCATAAAAGGTGGAAAATTTTCGAAATTTTTAATAAACTTTACAGGATGGATGCTATTTCGGTCAGAAAATTCTTCCCAATCAATCTTTTCGTCGTAGCATTGAACAGGAATTACGTGCCCTTTCCGGTTTCTTTGTATTTACAGAATTCTTCTCTCACTACACCCGGCACTTGTTTTAATACTTCTTGCTTTATAATTAGCGGCCTGTACCTTCATTCTCTCATCCACAAATACGGCAGTTGACACTTTTAATTTCTCCAACTTCTCATCCAGCTGTTCCACCTCCGCAGTTATCTCTTTCATCCCAAATTTCACTTCCGCATAGCCCTGTCGGGTACCTTCTTGCAATGTTTGGAACTGTCCTTCGATCGTCTTTATACGGTGGCAGTGACTATCGCTTTTTTCTTGTAACTGCGCATACTGTTCTTGCAAGGCGTCGGTTTCCTGGCGCAAACTAACTCTTGTTTTAAATCGGAAAACTGGGTTGTTAAGTCCTCTGCTCGCATATTACACAAAGCACGATCCTGCCTTCCATATCCTTACGTAATTCACTATTTGGGATTTGTGTTCTTTCAGAGACTTAGAAGGTATACTTCCGCGTCAGACTTTAAGCTCTCAGCTTTTAGATTATCGAGCTTGGAATCAAAGGTTTGAGTACTATAAAGATCTGAATCTAACTTTTCAAATTTATCATGGGAGGATTTCAGTGCTTGACTTAAGGTCTGAATTTAAATGTTCAAATTTATCATGGAGATTTTCAGTGCTTGACTTAAGGTCTGATTTAAAAATGTTCAAATTTATCATGGCGGATTTCAGTACTTGATTTGGATCCAAATTTTAAATTTCCAAACTTGGAATTAGGATCTTCGAATTCGGAGTTTAAATTTTCCAATTTTGGAATTTTGAATCCAGGAATTTATGTTAAATTTGCAAACCTGGAACTTAAGAATTTTTCCATATTAGTCGTTAAATTGTCCAACTTGGAATTTAATAACTCATTTATCACTCGGACCATTTCCGGCATATCTACCTTAGAGCTTCCCTCGGTTTCCGGCATGATTATAATTTTACACAGAAAACAGGATCACAAAATTGGCAAATTCGCTTCCCGCGAATCAGACAACCAAACCACAACAACGCCGTTACGAAGCGCCAGCTGCTGCAAGCTATCTAGCTAAGCATTGCCACTTCAAGCAAAGAAAGGGAAACAAAAAGGTTGCACCATTGGCATAACTACAGGTGGAGTTTAAATAATTTCTTCTGTCATCACAGATGGCAAAGGAGAAGAAAATGTATTGTCGAGTTAGGAGAGAAAAATCTTGTCCGATTTTCTTCCTCGATATTTCACAGAAAAAAGGAAAATTATGAGGAAAAAAATTAGTGAAGGATTTAAGCCTTCAAAAAACAGCCAAATAAGCAGCGCACAGCGCGTCCTTAGCTTTCGGAGACTCTGCACGACGATTCTTCTTTTCCCGCCTTCGTCGTCTCGGCTGCCCAGCTCCGCGCCGAACAATGTAGAATATCTTCCCCGCTGCTCCTTGACCAGCCGCGCTGCCTTCGTCGAGTGGGAGTTCTTCCGCACCTTTGGGTATTGTCGACACCTGTTTCGATTGTCGTCGTCTTGATATCACTAGTTTTCCTTTTTTTTTTCTTTTGTGTGTTTTCCTAGGATTTGAGAAAAATTGTCTCTCCTCCTAGTACTAATTTCTACCACACAGTCCTGTCACGGTCGCCATGTAAGACTATTGTCTTTCTTGGGGTTGACATGATACTTCCTTACTGTAGACCGAACTTCGTGCTTGCTAAAGTTTTAATTACTAACATACAGCACTAGAAGCCGGATAGATGAGTTCGTAGTCGCCGCCGGTCGCCAGATAGGGTCCAAACCAGTCCTATAAAAGTGTGAGGATAACTAATTAAGAGAAACCTTCAAGTATAAAGTAATGAAAATAGTTTCTCCACACGTTTATTAATATAAAGTACACATCAAACCAGTTGGCCACTATCAGAATTTAGATGATAAGGCTATTGAAACTTCGTAATCCGTCGATTGCAAGATTCTTAGAAAAAAAAAGGAAAGTTATTAATCCAAATCAGTCCACACTAAATTACTTTCGATGCCACACTTCACTGTTCTGGTATCTCAACACACTGTTCAAATCAATTTAAAACATACGTCGCAATGGTTAAACTAGTTCATTCTTCTTCTTACTTCTTGCTACACCCGCACAGTTCGTATAGCGTCTCACATTACGCGACGCGAGCCGTCCGCTACCATTCCTCGATAACGACTGACTTTAAACAATGTAGTCATGCGCTCACTTCGGAGCGGCGGAATGCTACTGTTATGTTACAAGCTGTTCAAGTTAGAGTCATTTCAAGAGGAGAGGTGCAGGAGTTTATGTGCTATGATGAGCTTAGTGTGGAAGAAGTGCAGCTATCACAATTACTGGTCGAAAAGGACAGTGAGGATTTAATGTACTCGCAACAACAGCTCGAAAATGAAGAAGAAGCCCAAGTGCAGGTGCAGGAAATTATTAACGAGTTTCAAGAGATATTTTCAGATAAACCTGGCTTAATTAAAGGATATCAGTGCCACTTCAAGGTCAAGGACGACACGCCATTTACTGTTAAACCTTATCCTATTCCCTTTGCGCTGAAAAGCAAGGCACAAGAGGAGATAGATCGTATGTTAGAATGGGGTGTGATCGAGCGATCAAATAGTGCATTCGTAAACCCTTTGATCGCAGTAACCAAAGCTGATAAATCAATAAGACTAGTTTTGGACGCAAGGGCGCTTAATAAAATTCTGGTTACTGAAAGAGACCATCCATTACCAGTCGATGATATCTTGCAAAAATTTCATGGTGTCAAATACATGAGTTCCTTGGATTTAACAGCATCCTATTGGCAAGTACCCATTGATGAAGCTTCGAGGAAATATACCGCTTTCCGTTTTGAAGGCAAATGTTTTCATTTTCGTGTGTTGCCTTTCGGGTTGAATAACGCCGTAGCCAATTTTATAAGGGCACTTGATCAGGTGTTAGGAAGGCGATTGAGAGACAAAATCCACACCTATGTCGACGACATAATTATTGCGTCACGAACTTTAGAAGAGCATCTTGAGACACTACGAGAAGTGCTTACTGCTTTGAAAAAGGGAGGAATGACTTTAAAAATTAAGAAATGTGTATTTTTGAGGAAAAGATTGAATTTCTTGGGGCATGTTATACTGCCTGAAGGGATAACCGTTGAAGACAAGAAAGTAGAGGCGATCAATAAATTCCCTAGACCAACTACTAAGACTCAATTAAAATGTTTTCTGGGATTGTGCGTTTATTACAGAAAGTTCATACCCGGACAGGCACTGAATAGTGTGCACCTCAGAGATCTTGGGAAGGCTAGGACCCCTTGGAATTGGACTGAAGGTTGTGAAGAGGATTTTAATAGAATTAAACGAGAGCTGTCACAAAAGATTGTGTTAGCACACCCGGACTGGAACTTAGACATGTGTGTGGCCACGGATGGGTCTCACTACGGACTCGGTGCACAGGTTTTTCAAGAAGTCAAGGTCGGAGGGAAAATTGAGCAGAGAACCATTGCATTTGCCAGTAGAATGTTGAATCAACATGAATTGTCCTATAATACCACAGAAAAAGAGACTCTTGCTATTATATGGTGTTTCCAGAAGTTTCGAGCACTATTTCTAGGAAGAAAAACCGTGATATACACAGATCATAAGGCATTATCTTTTTTGATGAACTGCAGGTTGGTACACGGGAGGCTGACCCGGTGGGCCTTACTAATGCAGGAATTTGAGTTTGAAATTAGATACCGACCTGGTGCAGAAAATCTGGTAGCAGACTGCCTCTCACGTTTACCTGTCGGTTTAGTCGAAGGGAAGAATAATATTCAGCCAGCACAAGAAGCACACATTCATTATATTCATGGGGTGACAGGAGAAAATGAAGTTGTAAAATTACTGAAGAATATGAAGACCTTACAGGAGCAGGATGAAGTGATTAAAGAGGTAAAGGAAGAAATTTTAAAACCCAACTACCAGGGAAAATTATCAAAATATTATTGTGTCCATAGAGACGTAGTCTTTCAGCGAAATTCAGAAATAAGTAAGGACTGGAAATTGTGGATACCAGAAAAGTATGTAGATAGCTTGATTAACCATCATCATTTGAGTTACGGTCACTTTGGGCCTGGTAAATGTCACCGAATCATCAAGGAACACTGTTATTTTGTTAATATGGCGAGGAAGATAGCAAAGCTACTGTCCACATGTGACCTATGTCAGAGGACGAAGGTGGATAATGTGTTGAGGAGAGGAGAGATGAAGTGTATTTTACCTGAAAATGTATTGGAGTTAGTCGCAGTTGACGTGTATGGCCCACTGCCTAAGTCTAGAGGTGGAGTGACACAGATACTGGTCGTAATTGATGTTTTTTCAAAATTTGTCAGATTGTACCCGTTGAAGAGGGCTACAGCCAAGCTGATGGCAAATAAAATTTTAAACGATTTCGTACCGAAGGTTGGAAAACCTAGGAGGGTTGTCTCAGATAACGCCCCTCAATTTTGTAGCAGTAAATGGACCGAGAGATTGGAGCAAGTCGGGATAGAAGTAGTGCGAACTTCCTTATATCACCCTCAAAGTAATGTTTCTGAACGAGTAATGAGAGAAATCGGGAGGTGGTTTCGGTGTTACTGCACAGACAACCATCAGAGATGGGCCCTTGAAGTTGAGCACTTGGAGCATATACTTAATGACATACCACATGATTCTACCTCGGTAGTGCCGCGGGAAGTCATGTTCGGCGAGAAGGCACTCCGTATTGTAACGGAATTCGTAGATTTTCCTACAACCCGTCAAGTGAACCGTGAAGAGTTGATTAAGACAGTTCAACAGCAGATGAAGAAGAAAGCTCAGAGGAGGAAGAAGCGGCATGATCAAAGAGGGAAGGCAATCGACTATAAGCCGGGTGATATGGTACTGGCGCAGACTCATTACAAGTCCTCTAACGTAAACAAAGAAATTAGGAAGTTTAAGTATTTGTATGAAGGCCCGTATCGGATTGCTAGCTGCCCCAGGAAGAATTCCTATTTATTAGTGTACCCTGCTGGTCAAAGTATCAGGGGTACTTTCAATGTTACTTCACTTAAACCCTACAAAATGTTACCAGAAGACTTATCTGACTAAAAGGAGGGGACATCCTTTATCCTTATTTTTTTTCTAATTTTTATTTGGCGTATGCCAATTACCTCATCGCTGCGGCAAACAAATCTTTAATTTTTTTTTCCGGCTAAAGCCAGTAAACTAAATCCACATTTCCACTCTCGTACCCTGCCTGAAAAAATGCCAAAGCAGCAGCAGCAACAACAGTAGGCTTTGTGTAGTGCAGTGTAGTGCGTGAAGTGCTTCGACAAAAGTCGTATAGAGGTTAATGACCTCTACCAGTGTCGCAACCGAGGACTCCACCCATAGAGCCTACGGTAGAAGCGGAAATATTATTTTTGTCATGTTGTGTATATATGTTCTTTCTTTTCAGTTTTATTTTCGTGAGAGTTGACAGTCTATTTGAGAACTGTGACCACGATAACTATAACAATTTCATGTGGTTCCTTTCTGTAATTTTTTTTTTATGTTTTCTTGATGTTGTTTGTGTGCCTGTTTTTTTATTTAAATATGTTAAATGGCTTTGTGTATCTTATGTTAGTAGGTTGGCCACACTCGAGAGTTTGAAACTTGGTATTTGTAAATTTTCTTTTTTTTATTGTAATGATAATTCTTCAGTTTCTTTTGGAAAAAACCTGAGCAATTATCACAAATTGGTAGTTGGGGAATGTAACATAACAGTAGCATTCCGCCGCTCCGAAGTGAGCGCATGACTACATTGTTTAAAGTCAGTCGTTATCGAGGTATGGTAGCGGACGGCTCGCGTCGCGTAATGTGAGACGCTATACGAACTGTGCGGGTGTAGCAAGAAGTAAGAAGAAGAATGAACTAGTTTAACCATTGCGACGTATGTTTTAAATTGATTTGAACAGTGTGTTGAGATACCAGAACAGTGAAGTGTGGCATCGAAAGTAATTTAGTGTGGACTGATTTGGATTAATAACTTTCCTTTTTTTTTCTAAGAATCTTGCAATCGACGGATTACGAAGTTTCAATAGCCTTATCATCTAAATTCTGATAGTGGCCAACTGGTTTGATGTGTACTTTATTTTAATAAACGTGTGGAGAAACTATTTTCATTACTTTATACTTGAAGGTTTCTCTTAATTAGTTATCCTCACACTTTTATCGGACTGGTTTGGACCCAATCTGGCGACCGACGGCGACTACGAACTCATCTATCCGGCTTCTAGTGCTGTATGTCAGTAATTAAAACTTTAGCAAGCACGAAGTTCGGTCTACAGTAAGTAAGTATCATGTCAACCCCAAGAAAGGCAATAGTCTTACAAGTTCTTGAGTAAGAAATTAGTTTTTGTTCTCAATATTTAATTTAGAGATACGTAACATCTGTGGAAGGTAGACAAGTATGAAGTTGATGTGTTTTTCTTTTTTGCTTGGGCTTTACGCCTCGTCGACGGCGTAGTCATTAGAGGCGGGATGGGATGGGCGACAAGGAACGGGAAGGAAATCGGCCACGGCCTTTTGAATGAATCATCCCGGAATTCACCTGGAGTGATTTGGGGAAAACCATGGAAAACCCAAATCTAGATGCTCGGACGGGGATTTAAACCGGCGTCCTCCCGAATGCGAGGCCAGAACGTTAACCGTTCACCCACCACGCTCGGTGATGTGTTTTAGCTTTGCTAAGAGTTTGAGGCATTATTGTTCAGTAGTGTTATCAAAACCTCGCAAATTATAAAAGGTGGTTCGGCAGAAACTTTGTCGTGTACAAAACGGATTGTAACTGACAAGGTTAAAAGCCTTACCTTTTTACAATAGGAAACGGCTTAAGTGAACCTATATTTAAGACAAAAAAAAAAAAAAAAGGATAGAGAATACCCGGGCGTTCTGAGGGTCGCGATGAGGGGCTGAGTAGAGCGCTCGGATTGGTGGATTTTAATAGGTGAAATTAAGTCAGTTTTCTTCGATTGGTATGGTAAAGAGAAGAAGTACTATTCTGTTTTGTGGCGAGTGTCTTTGTTTTACTGTTAGTAACATGTAGCGACCTACCGTAGTCGCCTTATGACGACTCGTGATGCGCCAACACAAGATGGCACAGGAAAGATGAAACCTTTTAAAGTAATCTTGATGTTTGATTAATATTGCATGACACTGGACCAGAACGTGGTTCCATCAAGTGACAGCAATGCAGTGTGCCTCTGGCGGTATCGCTTTCTTTTAGATGCGGCCAGCGTAAGACCACCTCTCCTGTGAGGCCAGTGTGTATCATAGTGCGGGGGGAGGACTTGTGTCCTGACCGAATTCAAACCATGTTTGTTAGACTTACCCTACGAGGGGAAAGTTAGTACTGCCATCTGACCGCGGAACAAGTAACTTCTCCTCTTGTGTACTTTACGAGGCGTATATTGGGGACCGTTCCAGCATTCGCATATACGATTGCTGTAAACCGCCTAAAAACCGTCGGTACTCGGGGACCGGGAGTCGAACCCGGTCCTCTTGCATCTCCCCGACACAGTGTGCGGGGGCTTGACGCAGTGAACCACACTGCTGCGTTCTCACCTCCTGATATTTTTGTTTAATGCGCTACAAGGCTACCGTAGCGTACCTCAGTGGGGTAACCATAGACTTCTCAGGATTCGTAGGGACCGTTTCGAGTCGCATTGAGCGTGAGGTCGTGGGAGGTGTAGCCCTGCCTACGCGGCTGTTGGCCGGGGTCGCCTTATACAGAGCCCAGCCCGGCTGCGACTGTTTTGCAATCGTCGACTTTTAATTCCCGCAGCAGAGTCACTCCAAACATAGCGCCCCACGGCTCTCGACCAGCGCAACCCACCTGTTGCTCCAGCTCATCAACAGGTGCCAGCTCCCGTAACACGACCAGCACGCAGCTCAGAGATTAACCACTCAAATGCTGTTTCACTAAAAAATTACGCAACCCCTCATTCTAAGCGTGGGTGGACTATCTTCGATGTATTGAACACACTTCCTATACTGCTTAGAAATGGGTCGATCCTGGTGGGTAAACGGTAACGGTGCGGCCTTGTATTCAGAAGGACGCGGGTTCGAATCCCCGTCCCACAATGCAGATTTCGGTTTTCCGTAATCACTGGAGACCTATGCCAGGATGGTTCCTTCAAAAGGCCATGGCTGAATTCATCCCATTTACTTGCCACATTCAACGACCTTGACGTCAACGTTACATAAAGCTTTAACCAAAACAAATCGCTGGTTTCGAGTAATCATTCGAGGCGAATGGCGGGATGGTTTCTTAATATCCCATGACCGAGTTGCTTCCTATTCTTTGCGACCATTCTTCAGCCGCTTCTGATGATTTCGAAGTAATGCGGAGACATTTGGCATGCCCGAAAATTTCCATTCGGCAGTTTCATCCTTTCACAGTACATACGTTTCACAACCCTCCTGCTCCCCTTACTGTCCTAACTTAATACTGCTTTGCAGGGGATGGGGACAAAGAACGGAAAGATTTGCCGTGGCTTTATGAATGAAGTATCCAGGCATTCCCGTGGAATAACGGAAAACTGAAATCTGGGTTGGTGGACGGGGATACGAACCAGCGTCCTCTCGAACGCGAAGCCCTTCACCCACCGGGTTCGGTGTTTGCTCTATAGTGCGTGCCACAAACGATGGCGGCCCAGTTTAGAGAGGGTATGCGCATGTACGTCATCACTCTGCCAGTAGCCAATCACGTTCAGTAACAATCCAGAGCCTGTCATGTTAACACGAGTGTCGAATGCGATGTGTTTGTGAATTGTACAGTTGTAAATCAGTGAGCATTGCTATAATTCCTATTCTAAATAATGTAAGATGAGCAGCGTACGCGTAAGGTTCTGCATAGTCAAAGCAGAAAGCAAGATTTTAAAGTATGTAAGCATTTTAAGCGCGAATCAGACGCAAAAGGGCCGATCTGTAACGTTACCAAAGCTCAAGTGAGAACTGCTAAAGCGTGTGATACTAGCCTTAGAACTGAACTGCGAATAGCTGTGTAGGGAAATTGCCACCGGAGCCTGTGCTCCATTGCAATTAAATTAAATTAATTAATTAAAAAAAATAGCTAAACGCGGCAACGTTGGGTATTCTATGTCAACCCTATTTCTCTCTCTCTCTGCGCGACCCGCCTCTGTTCGTGATGCGCACTATAGCAATTCCCGTCGCCGTGGTAGCACAAAACGCGCCTAGCGCAACTTCCTGCACGGTCCAGACATGACCGCGACCTTGCTGTGACCCGCATTCCGTCCCGATGCAAAACACTTGAGATGTGGTAACCATTGTGTTTCCCTCTCTCTCTGTCTCGTTACAGACATCGTGCACTGAGCGAGTGTTTCTCAACCTTTTTCAACTAGAGGACCACTAAGTTGTTAAAAACAATTCTGTGGACGAATAAAATGTCAAAAATAACTCTGCGGATTGCTAACTTAAATGGGACCCGACTTCACACCTGAGAGTATATTATCAACCAAACCTACCCACTGTTACGGCGCATACTGCGGTGCATTAAGACCTATTTCTACGAAAGGGTACTCATCAAACGGTCACTAATTTAATCTCCGAATCTGTTTGATGCCGATAGGAAACTTATTTAGTGGACAGACTATTACAGAATCAGTGCAGTCGTATCTTCGAAAAAACGATTTTTTTTGTGTGTTCATTGAAATATTATTATTATTAATTTTAATTGCAATGGAGCTAGCCTTCCGGTGGCAATTCCCCTAATCATCTAACTACCCCCTTTCTGTTATAATTGGAGCTTTAAATTGCTCCCCCAGTTACTTTTACGGTTTACAAACTTTTATTTTAAATTCCTTAAGCGTTTTTGGTAAATTATTCATCACTTCGGTTGGTAATTTGTTCCAATCCCTGACACACTTACCAACAAAAGATAATTTTCCCACTCCCTTATGCATGAAATTGAGCGCCAGCTTGTGGTCATGGTCGCCTTTCCCATTCCATGCACTTTGACCAATATCCCTCCAAGCCCCATCACCAAACATATGTACCTTGTACATTCCCAGCACTCTCTTCACCCTCCTCCTTTCCTCCAATGACTCCCAATCCATCTCCCTTATCATATCAGTTACTGACTGGGTCCTGCGATGATTTCCACAAACAATTCTACCTGCTCTTCTTTGCACACCCTCCAACTCCTGTACTTGATACTCAAAATGAGGGTCCAAAACTACACCACCATATTCAACCAACGGTCTGACAAACGTTTTGTTGCCAAATTGCCTAACTTCTTATGGTACAATCTCTCATAACCCTCTCCACTAAATGAAGGGTTTTGTAACCTTTTCCTACTACCTGCCGAAATTATTGACTTTTAGAATCTTTGTCTTACAGGTTGTACTGTCTTTTACCATTATACATTACATGTGTATTTGAATACATTATATACCCATTTTCTGTTATAATTTTTTTCTAATTTATTTTCTTACTTTTTTTTATAACTTTAATTGAGTTAGAAGCACATTTGTAGTATTCTGCTCCGGGACCGCCTGTCCCAGCTCAACGCACCACAGGTTGCGAAACACTGGACTGGACAGACGTCAGGTCTCTGGCTGCACAGCTACGGTCAAGGAGGGGCGGGGCGGGGGTAGAAGAGGAGACACCACAGCTGGGTGGTGACTAATAGCGTCAGCGACGGTAGTACCGGTTCATAGAGGGAGGTAATAAATAGGGTTGAAAATTACTAGTCCATTAGTTTGACATCAGTCTTAGGCAAGATGATAGGGAGGTTGATATGTAACTATATCAGAAATGTCTGTAAGGGAAGAAACTGGTTTGGAGATCGGCAACATAACTTTAGGCAAGGATAATAGCGAATGCTGGAATGGTTCCATCGAAATAACTTGGCCGAATTCCTTCCCGTTCCTTGCTCCCACCCAGTCCTTTCCGGCCTCTAATTATCGCGACATACTAAAGACAAAAAAAAAAAAAAAAAAAAAAAAAAAAAAAAAATGGAATGAAACCGTAAAACATCGGCACGCCTTTGTGCCCCAAACCATGTTTTACTTTATACTGATACTTAATTTATTCCTTCCATGTATCAATCAGAATTCTTTTTTCCACCCCTCATCATTAATACACGCCTGTTACACTCCCCACCCTATCTTCAACCTTCTCCTTTCCTCCAATGACTCCCAATCCAGTTCCTATATGGTACCCAAAATATGGGACCCATACTACACCACGCAATTTTCTGACATAGGTTTCTACTACACAAGTGCAGTTTTGCGATGTATAAGATTTTTTTGTTATATTAATAAATTTAAATATTTTTCATATCTTTATACTGAATACATTAAACGGACTCCAAATAACAATACAACGATATTCTCTTACAGCAGTATCTCTCCTCTCTCTGCCATAAAAACTGCTTGGCAACCAAACAACCAAAGACGCTCCGTCTCCCCCAACATCCACGTCAGAGCTACTATACAACTCTTCTCAAATTAAAACTGTATCACAGGCACAGATCATATTAAAAAAAAAAAAATGTACATACAAAGTAAGGAAACTTCGTTTCCTTACAGGTGGTAATCTGAAAATGTAATTTAGTCATTTTGTAAATGTTGTAGTAATTGAAGGTATATGTGTGGTTAAGATGGAAAAAGTAGTTAATTTTTGGATTTTTAGATGTGAGATTCTTTAGGTTTTTAGACGTGAGGAATCTGGGTTCGAGTACTGGTGTGGTCAGCCATTTTAAGAGCTCTGCCTGATAACATGAACTACGACAGGACGTACAGCCACGGGAGAAGTAGAATCGAACATCTGTCGACACGACGTAACACCGCGCGAATTGGTTTTACTGCAGTTTTTTCGACGATGCCGTCGCGTGCTGAGGTGAGGAGGTCCAAAACACCTGAAGGCAACTTCAAGATGGCGGCCAGAGTGAGGCGAAGACAAACCACCGACCGGCTCCGGGGTCGAAGCCGCCACCTCGAGGTCGGAATCCCCCGAGGACGGCTATTACCTGCGAGCGGCGAGATGGCTGTAAATTGTGGCTGATATTTACGACGTAGCCAGGCGGGCGTTCTGATCATCGGACGTGGCGCCCACCAACTGAGAAGCCAAACGACTGCTGGCTTCATCCGACAACTGCAGTTGACACTCCTAAGCATTGTAAATGTTTTATATGTTTTATTTTTTATTATGATTTTTACAGCTATATCAACCCTTGTTTCAGGATGCAGCCTCCATCAGCCAGATGAATTATTTTTACAGTTCAATGATTGTTAATGGTTTACTGTCAGAAATTTAATTTAATTTAATTGCAATTGAGCGCACGCTCCGGTGGCAATTTCCCTACACACCCATCTTACCCCTTTCCTGCACCCACCTACACTCTACAAATTTTAACTTTAAATTCTTTCAACGTTTTTGGTAAATTATTCATCATTTCCCTTGGTAACTCATTCCATTCCCTGACACCCTTACCTAAAAAAGAGAATCTTCCCACACCCTTGTGCCTGAAATCGAATGCCAGCTTGTGGTCATGGTCATCTTTTCCCTTCCATGCACTACTTTTCATACCTACTACAATATCTTCCAATGCCTCATCGCCAGTATACGCCTTGAACACTCCCATGACCCTCTTCACCCTCCTCCTGTCTTCCAAAGAATCCCATTCTAGCTATTTTATCACATCTGTTACTGATTGCCTTCTGCGATAATTTCTAGAACCAAATCAAACAGCCCTTCTTTGCACCCTCTCCAATTCCTGTATTTAATACTCAAAATGTGGGTCCCATACTACACTACCATATTCGAGCAATGTTCTGACCAAAGTTTTGTAACCCAATTCCTTTACTTCTCTCGTACATCCCCTCGTCACTCTCTCGAACAAGTGCAGAATTTTGAAACCTTTTCCTACTACGTGTCCAATGTCTCCTACCCAGTAAAACTTGTTATCAAATGTAATGCCAAGATATTTAGATTTCAAGTCTTCAGCAAGCAATTGGGAATTTGCTGACTTGTGTCGAACTCTTGACGTCACTTCCACAGAGGTATCGCTGCCTATTCTTCAGAGCCAGTGAATGTCCGGTGTTGCCGAGTAAGCAATGGCAGGGTCGTCAGCATTATTCTAGCCAGTCGCTGTGCTGGTCGACAATATTGGACTGCGCGAACGACCAGCCATCTGCGTTGCTTGTAACTCGAACAACGACATTCAGTTGCAATGGACGGCGTGCTCCCTCCCTACCTTATTAACCCCTTTTTATAATTCATTCATTTAACTTTATTTTTGCTTAATTTCTCCAAACATCTATTATTGATGTTTAATAATTTCACTTTTAAATTTTTTTCAGTGTTTTTCATAAACTATTAAGAATTTCCCTCGGTAGTTCTTTTTCCAATCCCTGTCTGTCTCACCCTTAAAAGAAAACTCTCCCATTCCATTATGGCAGAGATTAGTTGCAGCTTGTGTCATGATAACTTCTTGCCTTCCGTGCATTACTTTTAATTCTTACACCGATATCTTTCCATGCCTCATCACCAATATGCACTTTATACACTTCGATCACTCTCTTCAACCTCCTCCTGTCTTCCACAAAATGTCACTTCAGTTCTTTTCTCATATCGCTTACTGATTGTGTTCTGCGGTAATTTTTAGATACAAATCTAACTTACCCCTTTCCACCCTTCCTACTCCGTATCTGAAACCCAAAATGTGAGTTTCATACTATACCACCATTTTCAACGAATAATTTGGCCTAAATTTTGTAACCCAATTCCTCGCGTCTCTGATACCTACCCTTATCACCCTCTTCATTAAATCAAGGATTTTGCAACCTTCCTCTTCCACTTACCCAAAGTTTTTTGCCCATTTGAGTTTATTATCAAATGTTGTGACAAGATATTCACACATAAAGTCTTCAACAAGTAATTCATTCTTCACAAAAAAATTATAAACAACCTTTAATCTTTCTGTCTGTGTACCTAACACGCTTACTCTTCTTTGCATTTATCTTCATCCCATATTGAGCCACACAGATAGACATTCTGTCCAGGTCATCTTGCAGCTGTTCGCAATCTTCTACGGATTTGATCCCATTATATACAAATCTGTCGTCAGCAAAAAACCTTACTTCTGACTGTAAACCATGAACACATCCTTTCATCAGTATAATGAATGGCAATGGTCCCATACACCACTCTGTGGCACTCCCATTTTCATTACTACCACTTGCGATACAAAATTTAAGAATGTTCTAAAGAAAAGAAACATTACAGAACTTTATAAACATTTGCGAATGTCAAAATAATGAAAAAATACATGCACAGTTTGTGAAGTACAGAAATTTGAGTAATGAAATAAAGACCTTGAAATCAATGGATTATCAACTAATAGCATTCACGAAAATAACAACGATTGCTGTCTGTTGCCTACAAAGATAAATCTCCGATTAAAATTCCAGCATTATCACAATTCTGTGCCATGATGAAAAATTATCTTCACAAATTAAATTGGTGACTTGAACTGTTCGGCTGTGAAGCAAATTCTGGTCACATTCTGATGGGATTTCAAACAAAGTAAATTGTTTTGTATGTTTTATTTTGATGTGATATGGAAAATTTGAGAAATTAAAATGAAAGTGCCCGCATGGTATTGTTTTGTTCTATCCCGACACTCATCATAATCGTTTCTGATGAAATTCTCACTGTATTTGCGACAGTCTTGACTATCCGTTGACTGCAAATCAGGAGGTCAAATCGTTCAGAGGAGTAACTAGCATAGAAGACTTAACTCCATCTTGTAATGCTTTATACGAAAAAAAATAACGAAATTTCAAGTAAAATCTAGTTATTTTATTCGTTTTTTACCTCTTTAAAGACAGTTGTAAAGGATGAAAACCACACAAAAATTCTTACACTTTCTTCTTAGCAGACATGACCGTCTGAACTAGAGTCCCTGAACAAGGTAAGATTAAAAACAGGACAATAAACATATGAGGGAATTATCTGAACGAACTAAATAATTACATCTTATAAATTTCTTAGTGTGCGGGAGCTGCGTTATCTATGACTAACGTGTAGCAATCGCTGACGATCAAACCAGAGAGTTTCTTGCATTGTTGCAAGACTAAAATCTTATGAACTGTATTTTTATAAAAACTAATGAATCTAATATTGTGTGTGAGAAAGACCAGGAATAAGGACATTAACCTGTTAATATATGAAGTACAGAGTATGAATACTACAGAAACTGAGAATGTGTTGACAATTGTATGAACAAATGCTTTAATACAATAGCAGTGGCAGTTGATTTGTTACTAATAGAAGGACAATACTAATTTAAATATTCTTAAATTCAAATTATATAGACGCTTATGGTGGGATCCTTCTTCATTTTTTAAAAGTAATACATCAGATGTTACGCCCATTTGCAAACTACCGTACACTGGCTAAGGGGTAATTGGAAGAAGGAGTAGTTGCACTGTAGACAGTACAATAAAATTCTCTGTACTTAAGCCGTTACAAGATGGTAATAAACTAGACATAACAGCGTGTTGCTGTTGTAATAGGCCGTTAAGGTGCGGAGATGTTCAGTGTTTGCTTTGTTCAGTATAGAGTGTAAGATACGGCAAGAACCACGAGTGACCCCTGACGGAACAAACCACGAAGAGCAATGACCATAGATATAAATAACTGCTGTCCACCAACGACATTCCACAAGAAATTAATTGAAACGAGTAGCGTGGTCGCTTACATTAGCACCTACTTCAGAACTGGTTTGGAATCTGCGAATCTCGAATTGCCCGCACTAAACATGGAACGCTGCGCGAAATTTATGAGATGCAGTTTGTTTCGCAAACGTTGCCAGCCCGGGGGCAAGGTAAACGAGCTGGACCAAGTTCAAGAGAACGGTCACATCGGCCTGTGTAAACAGCAGCGTGGTCGGCATTCGCAAGGACGCGGGTTTGAATCCCTGATCGGCCATCCAGTTTTAGATGATCCATGCTTTCACTACAGGCGAATGCCGAGATGGTTCCTTCAAAAGTGGATGGCTGAATTCCTTCCCGTTGTTTGCCCACAGCCGTTTTCCGCCTCTAATGACATCGATGTTGACGAGTTGTACTGTAGACAGTACAATAAAATTCTCTGTTCTTAAGCCGGTACAAGATGGTAATAAACTGCACATAACAGCGTGTTGCTGCTGTAATAGGCCGTTAACGAAAACAAAAGGAAACAGCGTACATTTATTGTGTCTACACCTACACACTGTTGTGCACAGAAACCTCACAGCTTGTTGTTCCGTATACGCATTAACTATTCATGCCATTAGCCCAGAAACATTTTAACTTCTCAGAGCACTCCTCCTAAGGTTTGTACGAAGTGTCCTTAAATGTGCAACCTCCCCAAGAGGATGTCCTTTTCAAAATAATCTTTTATTTATTTACTTTCTGGACAGTTGCTTTTAAATGCTTTAGATTTTGTAACGTACTTTTCGTCTTTCTGTTTCGATATATTTCCTCAGTGAAACTGAAATAAACTTAACTAACAACATTCCTTTGGTTCTATTTCCATACTCACTCATTTTCCCCCTTTCCTTTTCCCACCTGATGTTGCCCTCTAATAACTTCAACTTTAAATTATTTTAGCGTTTTTTTTTTTTTGTAAATTGTTCATCACGATCTTGGTAACTTATTCCATTCCCTGCCCCCTCTTACCTACGAAAGAGAATCTTCCCACACCCTTGTGCCTGAAATCGAGTGCCAACAAGTGGTCATGGTCATCTTTTCCCTTCAATGCACTACTTTTCATAGCTAAACCAATACCTTTCCACATCTGGCTAACCAACTGCTGTTATTTGTTGCTTTATGAACGTGCTACTTTTAAGCAGTGGTCCTGTTGTTTCGTGGTGATCTCTGTGTTTACGATGTGCATTGACCCTGACCTAGCCCGCCGGATGAGGTTTTTGCGGCGGTGGAGACTGCTCC
>JARYHS010009186.1:269990386-270047649 GCA_031002005.1 Vandiemenella viatica
CCCATAGAGCCTACGGTAGAAGCGGAAATATTATTTCTGTCATGTTGTGTATATATGTTCTTTCTTTTCAGTTTTATTTTCGTGAGAGTTGACAGTCTATTTGAGAACTGTGACCACGAAAACTATAACAATTTCATGTGGTTCCTTCCTGTATTTTTTTTATATGTTTTCTTGATGTTGTTTGTGTGCCTGTTTTTTTAATTTAAATATGTTAAATGGCTTTGTGTATCTTATGTTAGTAGGTTGGCCACACTCGAGAGTTTGAAACTTGGTATTTGTAAATTTTCTATTTTTTTTTATTGTAATGATAATTCTTCAGTTTCTTTTGGAAAAAAACCTGAGCAATTATCACAAATTGGTAGTTGGGGAATGTAACATAACAGTAGCATTCCGCCGCTCCGAAGTGAGCGCATGACTACATTGTTTAAAGTCAGTCGTTATCGAGGTATGGTAGCGGACGGCTCGCGTCGCGTAATGTGAGACGCTATACGAACTGTGCGGGTGTAGCAAGAAGTAAGAAGAAGAATGAACTAGTTTAACCATTGCGACGTATGTTTTAAATTGATTTGAACAGTGTGTTGAGATACCAGAACAGTGAAGTGTGGCATCGAAAGTAATTTAGTGTGGACTGATTTGGATTAATAACTTTCCTTTTTTTTAAGAATCTTGCAATCGACGGATTACGAAGTTTCAATAGCCTTATCATCTAAATTCTGATAGTGGCCAACTGGTTTGATGTGTACTTTATTTTAATAAACGTGTGGAGAAACTATTTTCATTACTTTATACTTGAAGGTTTCTCTTAATTAGTTATCCTCACACTTTTATCGGACTGGTTTGGACCCTATCTGGCGACCGGCGGCGACTACGAACTCATCTATCCGGCTTCTAGTGCTGTATGTTAGTAATTAAAACTTTAGCAAGCACGAAGTTCGGTCTACAGTAAGTAAGTATCATGTCAACCCCAAGAAAGACAATAGTCTTACAAGCTTCCTTTCCTTCTTCACAAATTTTGGTTTCATAACCTATATTCACTCTTTTCCCTTCCGTAATGAATTGAAGACTATTTTCTTCCCAGTCCAGTTTAACCATTTTCTCGGCAAGCCAATCGACTCCCAGTATTAGATCAACGGTTAATTTAGGGATAACAAATGCTTTTATTTCAGTCCTGTGTCCTCCAATCTCACCATCTACTCGAATTTGCTGGGTGATTCTTTTAATTTTACCCCCATTCGCTACCGTAACTGTCATTCCTTGTACCGAGTGTAAACATGCGTCAGGTTCATTCACAAGGATTTGAAATAGGCTTTCCGAAACACAGGATATGTCCGCGCCAGAATCTATCAAGGCTTCTACTTGTCGTGATTTAAATATCACCAAAACAGTAGGTGTACGGGCTTCCTTTCTCCTTAAAATTCCTTCTTCTTTTAACAAATCTTCTCTCGGGTCGTTATTGTAGACTGAAAAGACTTGTGATTGGCGAGCCGTTAGATTCGCTTCATTATTCAAATCTGAGTAGCAAGTGCTAGTACTGTCCGTTAATTGCTTGTCACTATATGGGGAATCTTCGTCCCTTCGCAACTTATTTTTACTCTTCCATTTTATTGACTTTCTGTCAATTCTTTTCTCTTCTTCATATACCCGTGGCTGCTTCAGTTTCCCACCGTCTTCTTTACAAGTTCTGCAGTCTAGTGGTTATTGATTTTTCCTTTCCATAACTCGCTTTAGTTGACAGAAATGTTCCGCATTGTTCGTATACCGCGCCAGCGGCTGCCGCGTGCTTCAAATTATTTTTGGCACATGTACCAACACTGTTTACGCCTTGACTGTTACGCGTGTGTTGGCTGCCGTCGCGCTCGCCGGCTGCGCCGTCATGAAATACATGACTTCCGCACAACTTTAATCCCGTCCAGGCTTACCTCGCCTGTATCCATATTTTCCGAACCATCAATTCCTATTAACATCATCTCACCCTCGCGTAATTTCCTTTGTTCTCTCCAAATGTGTTCCTGAATTCTTTCGTTTTCAATTTCAAAAATGTCATCTTCGCCTTCTCCTCTGATCTCAGATTCTTCGACTTCCATTTCCTGATCAAATTCATTTTCATCTTCTACCTCATCCGCCTTTAATTCTTCACTCGTACTGGTTAATAAAATTTTCTCGTATCTTGTCGGTTCCTCTTCAACTTCGTTATTAAATACTGTATCGTATAGACATATTTCTGGTTGATCCTTTTTCCGCCTCAAGCCTATTTTTTCTTCTTTTACTTGTAATATTTTCTCTGTATTTGGCCTCTTTTCTGCCTCCGCCGCTGGCGAAGCCTTCTCAGTGGCAGGCACTAGTTTAAATGTCTGGTGCTGTCTTCTGAAACCACGGCTACCCTCTTTTCTTCATTTTGCGGTCGGTAGTTGTGATTCTGGAACCGCCTATGTGATTTCCCTTCCTCTATGTTTTCCTTTCGAACTCCATCTTGCCGGCCTGAGTTTTCCGGTTCTTGCCGAAAATTTCTATTCCCTTCTCTTCGGTGGTTTTCCTGTCGGGATCCGTTATTTTGAAAATGATTAGTATTATGTTGCCCCTGGTATCTTGTTCTGTACATTCTTCGCTCTTGTACATCTAATCTTCCCAGCATATCTACAGCATCCTTTATGGAGCGGATCTTGTGGCTAGTAAGTATTAGCTGTGTCTGTTCCGGTAACCTAGCCGCAATCATTCGTACATACTCTTCTTCACTATGAGGCTGGTCTAAGTATCGGCAAGATGCATAGCACCGCATGAAAAAATCGGTTTGCGATCCTCTTCTCGGGTCATAACGGTCACCGCACATTAATTCTGATTTTACGGCGATCTGCCGCTCTGCCGACCAGTAAAGATTCAAGAAATCTTCTTTGAACTGCTCGAAAGATGAAAATTCCTCCTCTAATTGCTCTGCCCACGGTCGGGGTCCTGCTCTTAAATGTTTTATTACCATATTAATTTTCTTCTCCTCACTAGCAGCCATAAAAGGTGGAAAATTTTCGAAATTTTTAATAAACTTTACAGGATGGATGCTATTTCGGTCAGAAAATTCTTCCCAATCAATCTTTTCGTCGTAGCATTGAACAGGAATTACGGTGCCCTTTCCGGTTTCTTTGTATTTACAGAATTCTTCTCTCACTACACCTGGCACTTGTTTTAATACTTCTTGCTTTATAATTAGCGGCGCCTGTACCTTCATTCTCTCGTCCACAAATACGGCAGTTGACACTTTTAATTTATCCAACTTCTCATCCAGCTGTTCCACCTCCGCAGTTATCTCTTTCATCCCAAATTTCACTTCCGCATAGCCCTGTCGGGTACCTTCTTGCAATGTTTGGAACTGTCCTTCGATCGTCATTATACGGTGGCAGTGACTATCGCTTTTTTCTTGTAACTGCGCATACCGTTCTTGCAAGGCGTTGGTTTCCTGGCGCAAACTATTAGTTTCACCCTTTAACTCATGTTTTAAATCGGAAAACTGGGTTGCTAATTCCTCTGCTCGCATATTACACAAAGCACGATACTCTTCCATATCCTTACGTAATTCAGCTATTTGGGATTTGTGTTCTTTCAGAGACTTAGAATGTAATACTTCCGCGTCAGACTTTAGCTCAGCTTTTAGATTATCGAGCTTGGAATCAAAGGTTTGAGTACTTAATTTAAGATCTGAATCTAACTTTTCAAATTTATCATGGAGGATTTCAGTGCTTGACTTAAGGTCTGAATTTAAATGTTCAAATTTATCATGGAGGATTTCAGTGCTTGACTTAAGGTCTGAATTTAAATGTTCAAATTTATCATGGAGGATTACAGTACTTGATTTGAGATCCAAATTTAAATTTCCAAACTTGGAATTTAGGATCTTCGAATTCGTATTTAAATTTTCCAATTTGGAATTTTGAATCTCAGAATTTATGTTTAAATTTTCAAACCTGGAACTTAAGATTTCCATATTAGTCGTTAAATTGTCCAACTTGGAATTTAATAACTCATTTATCACTCAGACCATTTCCGGCATATCTACCTTAGAGCTTCCCTCGGTTTCCGGCATGATTATAATTTTACACAGAAAACAGGATCACAAAATTGGCAAATTCGCTTCCCGCGAATCAGACAACCAAACCACAACAACGCCGTTACGAAGCGCCAGCTGCTGCAAGCTATCTAGCTAAGCATGCCACTTCAAGCAAAGAAAGGGAAACAAAAAGGTTGCACCATTGGCATAACTACAGGTGGAGTTTAAATAATTTCTTCTGTCATCACAGATGGCAAAGGAGAAGAAAATGTATTGTCGAGTCTAGGAGAGAAAAATCTTGTCCGATTTTCTTCCTCGATATTTCACAGAAAAAAGGAAAATTATGAGGAAAAAATTAGTGAAGGATTTAAGCCTTCAAAAACAGCCAAATAAGCAGCGCACAGCGCGTCCTTAGCTTTCGGAGACTCTGCACGACGATTCTTCTTTCTCCCGCCTTCGTCGTCTCGGCTGCCCAGCTCCGCGCCGAACAATGTAGAATATCTTCCCCGCTGCTCCTTGACCAGCCGCGCTGCCTTCGTCGAGTGGGAGTTCTTCCGCACCTTTGGGTATTGTCGACACCTGTTTCGATTGTCGTCGTCTTGATATCACTAGTTTTCCTTTTTTTTTCTTTTGTGTGTTTTCCTAGGATTTGAGAAAAATTGTCTCTCCTCCTAGTACTAATTTCTACCACACAGTCCGTTACGCGTCGCCATGTAAGACTATCGCCTTTCTTGGGGTTGACATGATACTTACTTACTGTAGACCGAACTTCGTGCTTGCTAAAGTTTTAATTACTGACATACAGCACTAGAAGCCGGATAAATGAGTTCGTAGTCGCCGTCGGTCGCCAGATAGGGTCCAAACCAGTCCGATAAAAGTGTGAGGATAACTAAATAAGAGAAATGTTCCAGTATTAAGTAATGAAAATAGGTTCTCCACACATTTATTAGAATAAAGTACACATCGAACCAGTTGGCCACTATCAGAATTTAGATGATAAGGCTATTGAAACTTCGTAATCCGTCGATTGCAAGATTCTTAGAAAAAAAGGAAAGTTATTAATCCAAATCAGTCCACACTAAATTACTTCCGATGCCACACTTTACTGTTCTGGTATCTCAACACACTGTTAAAACATACGTCGCAATGGTTAAACTTGTTCATTCTTCTTCTTACTTCTTGCTAAACCCGCACAGTTAGTATAGCGTCTCACATAACGCGACGCGAGCCGCCCGCTACCATACCTCGATAACGACTGACTTTAAACAATGTAGTCATGCGCTCACTTCGGAGCGGCGCGGCGGAATGCTACTGTTATGTTACAAACTGTATGTAAAAGAAGTATTTAACACCAAAATTATTAATCATATGAACAATTTATCTACTCTTTCATGACCCATAGGTTTCACATGTTCAACATATAAGTGCCTGTTTTTTTATGTCTTATCAGGGGTTACCTACCTCTTGATGAGTATCTCCTTCCAGATGCTCCAGGCTTGGAGAGTTTCTGCTCCAGGCAACTTCTTGAGAGATTTAACTGTCATGGTTTCCCTTTGCCTTTCCCAGTCATGGAAGTGTTTCTACCACTGTATTGTGCGGATGGCTGTCATGTGTATTTCTCCAGTATAGTGTGTGCTGTTTGTGTTGTTGGGCCTTTGGCGCACAGTCTGGTGATTAGGAATCGTTCGCCACCACCTCTGCTACCCTGCCAGCCAAGTCCACCACCAGGACTGGAACCAGCTAACCCCGTGTCAGCGCCGGACACCATCACGACGCAACAACCAACAGAGACAACGGGGCGGACAAGGTGACGATAAACTTGAAGAGATGAACACAAGGAAATATTGGTATCGCTAGTAGCGCGAGAGAGCGATGTTATAGAGCCTCTGGCTATATGATGGTGGTGTATTTATTTTCTTTTAAGCACAAAATTATTTTTTATTTTGTGCAACGGAAGTATCATTCTTTGGTGTTGTGAAGATTGTCTGACAGAGGCTTACGCTCAAGAGGGACAGCTAGTTCAGTAGTTCTTTATCACTGAAGAAACAAAAAAGGCACTTATCGTTTGTGGAACGAATACTATTTCCCCCTCAGATGACGAATCTCTAATTGCTAGAGACTCGGCTGGCTCTTGAGCACGTAGGGAGCATCCATAAACCACGTAGCTCCATTTTGGCTTCCGGTGAACCTCTCCCCCTCCCCCTCTCCACGTAGCCCGACGTGGTTTTTGCTTCTATTCCCCCTCCCACCTCCCCCTCCCCCCTCCCTCCTTCCCCCCCCACGTAGCACGTAGCTCGTAGCTTCTTTCCCCATTGATTTCAAAAGACTATTTTTGTACTATTTTCTCTTGAGAGACTATGTTAAATTACATACAGAGATAACAAATGACGGATATAAATATTCACATGCTGTTGTGTTCTGACCTTTGTTTTAACTGTGACAAATAATATGAATGGAAAGCTACGTGGACTGGCTCGGAACTCCTCCCCCTCCCCCCACGTAGCTTTCCAGGCAACCCCTCTCCTAATTTACGGAACCACGTAGTTTATGGACTCTCCCTTATTTGCGTTCCTTTTTTTAAGTATGGCTTTGCCGCCTCGTCGACGTCGAGGTCATCAAAGGCGGGAAAAGACTGAACAGCAAGGAACACGACCATGGCCTCTTAAAGGAACCATCCCGGCACAGGTCAGGAGTTATTTCGAGGTACCATGGATGGCTGGAGGGGGGTTTGAACCGACGTCCTCCCGAATGCCGGGCCAGAGCGTTACCGCTAACTCAGCACGGTGTGCTCGCAGCCCACGACACGCGGCTCGCTGACTATGAGTGTAGAGCAGGGCGTGGCGGGCAGAGTCACCGCCCGGATAATGCGTGCAGCTCTGCATACCACCAGGCGCCACCAGCCAGCCTCATCCCCTGCCCCCACTCTGTCCACACAGTAACACTACTAGAACCGATCTGCACTAATGTTATAAATGCGAAAGTAACTCTCTCTCTTTGTTTGCTTGATACGTTTTCACAACTATATTGATATGGATGAAATTTGACAAGGAAATACTGTTTTTCATCACGAAGGTCATAGGATGCTTTTTTTTCCGAAATAAATAACTTCGTGGAATTCTGAAAACTAAAATTTCAGTGGCACACAGAGGGACAGCGCGAGTAGGACTGTGTACTTTTACATCGGTCACTCAGGCTTTGTTTCTCTCGTAGTCAGTTTGCGTGTGATCTGTTTATAAATTTCATGTACAAGAACAGCTTGTATAGATATGGGTCGGCGCTGTATGCAGTAAAGCCCAGGAGCAGACACTGAAAGTAGTAAGGGTACACTTAGAAAACACGTGTTTTTCCGATGGGCACTTATACCTCCCAAGTTTCAACCCCATTAGCAAAACACAGCATAAGGTGTCCCCAGAAAGCGACATAATTCTAAATCACAAGCAAAAATCTGCCGGAGGAACTATCGCAGGTATTTTCCCACAGTAAACTCCACATATCCTTATTGTTGCTGTTTTTAAATATATTGGATCTCTTCACGGCAGAATAGTATGGTGATGGCTTCGGCTTCCAACTCATCCCGACTCCATGATTTTTGGGGCTCCTTTAACGTAGCTTACAGCTTTCTATATTCAATTCTTGCAACAAAATTCTAAGTCCACGCGTTCAAGTCGCGGGTATCAGCTAGGATGTACACAGTCCAGTCACATTAATGTGACCACCTCTCAAAAACCAGAATAACCACCTATGACAGAGCGGACCGCTGCGAGGCGTGCAGGAAGAGAGTCAATTAGGTTTCTGAAGGTACTCACTGGGATGCTGATCCATGCCGACTCCAGTGCCGTGGCCAGCTCCGGTAGATTACGCGGTTGAGGATCCATGGCGCGAACAACCTGATCTACGTGGTCCCGCAGATTCTCGATTGGGTTTAAAGCCGCTGAGTTTGCTGGCCAGGGGAGTAAGGTAAACTCATCCTGGTGCTCTTCGAACCACGCACATACACTGCGAGCTGTATGACACGTCGCATTGTTCTGCTGGTAGATGCCATCATTCTGAGGAAAAATTATTCGCATGTAGGGGTGGACATGGTCCTCAAGGACAGATACGTACTTGTGCTGATCCATCGTGCCTTCCACAATGATGAGTTCACCCAGTGAATGCCAGGAAAACATTCCCCAAACCATAATGCTCCCTCCTCCACCCTGAATCCTTCCGGCAATTGTTGCAGGGTGTTTGCTTTCAGACGTTTGACGCCGTATGCGCCAACATCTATCTGCCCGATGGAGCATAAAACGTGATTCATCGGAAAAAGCCACTTGTCGCCACTCTGTGGACGTCCAGTTGCGGTACTGGCGTGCGAATTCCAGCCTTCGTCGCCGATGAACAGCAGTCAGCATATGTGCATTAACCAGGCGTCTGCTGCGGAGGCCCATGCGCAGCAACGTTCGCTGAACCGTTGTTGAGGATACACTCTTGGTAGCCCCTAGGTTCATCTGGGTGGTCCGTTGCTCAACAGTTGCACGTCTATTTGCCCGAACGCATCTCCGTAGCCTTCGTTCGCCTCTGTCATCTATAGCCCGTGGTGCATCACATGTTCCACGCCGCTGATTTTGGATAGTGCCATTTTGCCATGCACGGTATACTTTCACCACGGCGGCACGTGAACAGTTCACAAAATTAGCCGTTTCCGAAATGCTTCCACCCTTGGCCCGAAAGCCAATAATCTTGCCCATTTGGACGTCGGATAAATCGCTACGTTTCTGCATTATGCCAACGATTGAAATGCTTTCCGATGGCCTAGGACAGGGGTCTCCAAACTTTTCAGCCTTAGGGCCATACTGATTACTCCAGTAAGTTCCGAGGGCCAAAACCAACATAAAATGAGAAAACTTCAGTAAACTAAACTTAATTTGCTAGGGGGCGTCCGTAAATTACAGTAGAGCTAAAAAAAAAAAAAAAAAAAAAGTTCTACAATTCACCTAGCTCTCCGCGGGCCGGACAAAATCTGTCCGCGGGCCGGATGTGGCCCGCGGGCCGTAGTTTGGAGACCCCTGGCCTAGGACATCCTTTATATACGCTCCACTGTAATGTGCTGCCACCTGCCTTCTGTGATTGGTTATTTCGCGTTGACGTCCAAAGTAGGTGGTGGTCACATTAATGTGACTGGACTGTGTATATGACACACCAACAACAGCAGCAATGTGGACGGAGCTTCACAGACTGAAAACTAAACATGTGATGACTCTACGTTGAGCGCGGAACGGAGCAAGAAGTGATAACTCATTCGTACAGAGAACTCATAGGTGCCACAGGTGAACACTCCTTAAATATCTATTACTATTACAATTACTCCGCGATTCACTAAAAGTGTTTGGCGGAGGGTGCATTGCACCTATCAGGAAAGGTAATGGTTTGGAAGGGATATACGGGATATGGCAGGTGACGCCCATGGGCTATTGTGAGGAACCATCCCAGCATTCGCCTGGAGCTATAACACGGCTAAACACCCTTAGGATTCGGTTAATTCCTTTTTTTTAATTACGTTTCACTTTTCTGAAATATAATACGTTAGGATACGTTAGTGAAACCACTACATTAACGTATTATATTTCAGAAAAGTAAAACGCAATTAAAAATATATTAACAGAATCCTAAGGATATTTATCTATGTTATAGCGTGATATTTACGAATGAAACCACTACATACTAACGAAACAGATCTTCACCTCACTAAACAAATACAAATCCAAACCCACATGGTTCACTGAAACTAAAAAGGACATGAAAAACTCTGGAGTGGAAACAGATATATAATAGTCAACAGAACACTCTTTAGAGAAGTAATTCAAAAGGCAGCTTTTCAAGAAAGACAGAAATCCATAAATGGAAGAAAATGGACCCACGAAGGAAATGAACAACACTTTTCAAAAAATGAAGGAAGTTGGAAGCAAAGAAAATTAAATACAAAGAAACATATTAAAGGTTGATTTATCGTACCCTCCAATAGGTTATTTGAAAGAAGACGGAGAAGAAACCACTGCATCAAAGATTAACACTCCAATAGGCGCAACGAAATTGTGGGATTCAGTTTACTATAAATAATAGATTGCAAACGTTTATACTCTGGTACCAGGAGTAAAACAGAGGCAAACACATTACTACGCACAGCAACACCAAACAGCGGCGAAGCGCTTGTCCCCTTGTGATAGGCCGGACGGCGAAATCTCAAAAAGCTGGTCAAAATATGGTATCGTTATCCAAGTTTAATGAAACTTTGTACAAAATCGGTTTTGAGCACGCTGATTACGATTCCAATGTCAAAATTGCAAATAAATAAATAAATAAAAATGGTGGATCCAATACGGCGAATTAAAAATTTAATTTAATTGCAATCCATCTTCCCCCTATCCTGCACCTACCTACATTTGCCCTCTACAAATTTTATCTTTAAATTCTTTCAAAGTTTTCGGTAAATTATTCATCATTTCTCTTGGTAACTCATTCCAATCCCTGACACCCTTACCTAAAAAAGAGAATCTTCCCACACCCTTGTGCCTGAAATCGACTGCCAGCTTGTGGTCATGGTCATCTTTTCCCTTCCATGCACTACTTTTCATACCTACGCCAATATCTTTCCATGGCTCATCACCAGTATATGCCCTGTACACTCCCATGACCCTCCTCATCCTCCTCCTGTCTTGCAATGAATCCCATTCCAGCTCCTTTATCATATCCGTCACTGATTACATTGTTTCAATTGTGATACAAATTTGTATACAGGGTTTAATGAGCTCGCCGATACCAATTCCATTGTTAACAATGCAAAAATAACAAATGGCTGATTCAAAATGGCAGATTAAAAATTAAAATATGTTTCAAAAATTGAAAAGTGTTTCAATTATTATAAATCTTTGTGTATAAAAATTTTGTGTACTACACATTCCTACTTTATCGTTGCTCTTCGTGGTTGGACCAGCAGATCTGGAGCAATAAAATATAACTTGTATTAACCTTTTATATGCCATAAAATCTATTTAAAACTAGCTCCATCCATACAGGTATTATTAAGGATTATTTAAAAAGAGGAAGTTAATTTCGTATGGTGTTCTTCAGTATATCATATTAATTATGTTAATTTCGCCAATAACAGACTAAGTTATAACCAAAAATTTGGCACACCTATGGGTATACCATCATCTCCAACTCTAGTGGACTTAGCTATGCGAGATTTGGAAGAATGTTTTAAACTGCTAGATTTTGAAATGATGTGTTATTTCAGATATGTAGATGATAGTTTTATAATACTACCAAAAAATAAAATTGATTATAGGCCTACATTAAATATTTTTAATAACTATGACAATAACTTACAATTTACACATGAAACTGAAAAAGACGAAAAACAAATACAGGTAGACAGCAGATAAATTAAGCTGCACGAATTGTGGAATAGCAGTTTATAGCAGATTTTTTTTTGATATTTCAATAGATAAATAGTAGAGAATGAAGTTAAAATAATGTTCGTTGTGGAACTTATAGCAGTTTTCTCTTTTGAAAAAGAAAAATACAAATTAACCGTTTAAATTTATTTAAAAATTATTTATTAAATAAATAACTTTAACCTGTTTTTTTATGTATTTGTAATACATGTAAATATTGTACTCACCACCACGATCTTCGTCCATTTCGAATGACGAAAATTGCTCAAAACTGAAAACTTTTACACCAGTTCAAAGTAACGGTTGATTTGCTTCCTCTGTATCTCGCAATAGTTGCTCGCTCAACGGTCACATTTCAAATGATGTACAGCGTCTGCGTCAAGCCTCGGAACTATTCTAACCATGAAGTTAGACACTTTGGGAGTCAGTCTACCAAACTGTATACTTAAAATTCCCTAAATAAAATTTTTTTTTGCGACTTTTGGCCAGCTTTCTGAAATTTCGCCCCACTGTGGCGTCGCTTAGAAAGTTGTCTAGCAAATTCCACGGTTCACAACGCACACAGCTCGGCTGCTGAGCATCATAGAGGACGCGGGTTCGCATCGCCGTCCAGCCATCCAAAATTTGGTAGTCTCTGGTTTCTCAATTTGAATTCCGGAATGGTTCCTTGTAAATACTGTGACCAGATTCCTTCCCGTAACTTGTCCCCAGCTCTTTACAACCTCTATTGGCATCGACATCCACGAGGCCTCAAAATATAAAGAGAAAAGAGGAGATTATGGGAAGAAACTGTTTAATAAAGCTTGCTTGTAAGTTCCTGTTATATTCGAAACCAGCAAAACGTTTTTCGGTGGCTTTTGAGGAAAATGTGAGAGTGTAGACTTTCGCGGTGTATTACTGCAATATAATCTCCAGGGGTGTCCAACTGGACGGTGTGGTAAAGAACACAATGTTTTGACAGCTCGATCTGCTGTCATCATCAGGGGTGCCCGTAGATACAGAAAAAAATTACACGTAACTGAACAACACGTCATAAAGATAATATAACAAATCATGACAATATTCAAGCAGTCGAGACTGGGATACTGCACCTCGGAACTATTGTGGGTATGTTTTACCGCGCGATACTTTTTCGTAACAGCTTTCTGCCTTCAGTTTCGTGGAAATCGTTCGACCTACTTGTGACTGGGAGTGTGTGATGGTAGGATGTGACGTGTTTTCCGTTTAACTCGTCCGGCCACATCCGAGACAACATTATAGAAGCTCACACATTCAGCACATGTCTAAGATTGGTGTTCACTTCTTGAAATTCGGATCAACTACTTCTCGATAATGCCTTTTAGTGTAAAATGACCATATATGAAACCATAACCACTAAAATATCAGACACTTTCACGAAAGGGATATTTGGTAATCGCTTCGCTTATGTTATCGGTACAGGAATCATATAATCATAAACTATTTGTTGTTTTCCTAGTTATTGTTGTTAGGTTGAAATGCGTCCTGGACCACAATAAAAAATTTCGTCGGAGCCATACCTTGTTTTGCTTCTGCGACATCCACCTTGACCGATCGTTTTCATGTACAATTGAAGGAACAAAGTAATCGATTAGTTCGTCAGCATTGCGATACATCTCCACCAGCAACGTACCTTAACATCTGGAGTCCAGACATTACCTATCGATAGAACAGCGTCCAAATAGGAGCTTACTCGCACCATCCTAGCTAAAGTAGGTGGCTCCATTTTTTTACTCTCTTGAACCCCACTCTCTCCTCGTAGCCTGACCTGGCTTTTGCCTCGACACGTCCCCTCCCTCCCCCCTTCTGACACTTATCTTTTTCCTTATTAATTCCAGAAGAAATTTTGTTCTATTTTATCATAACAGACTACCGTTGAAAATATTGCATATATAATGAACACAGCTGATATTTGCGTTATTTACTTTTCTATAATCTATACTAATATTATAAATGCGAAAGTAACTCTGTCTGTCTGTTTGTTACATTTCTTGAGCTAAACGGCTACTCCAATCGTGATGAAATTTGACAAGGAGATGCTATTTGACATTAGGATGGACATGGGATACCATATTCTGTATAGATAAGAACATATTGTCATTAAATTATGAAAACTATCTGAACTGTGAAAGACAAACGCATAATATCTATATGTCTTTGTAATGCGTAACGTTACAGAGCAATGGTAGCGTAGCGCAGTGGTAAGGTGCTTGGTTCTTAAGAAAACTCCATTGTGGCTTCGGGCTCAAAACTTACTGGGAGCAAAAAATTTTATGAATTGTTTTTTCATAGTATGAGCTAAGCCTAGGATTTTGTGGTAAGGATATCGTATTCTGCCAAATCTTTGGCGATAGAATAGTGCCCTAAGCGTTTACTTTATTCAGGGTATATTGGTTCCACAGGCAGTTTTTGTTTTATCTAAACTAATAAAATTATATATGCGAAAGTAAGTCTCCGTCTTTTTTTTCATTTTGACGACTATATGTGTATATCGAAATACTTTGTATCATTAGGAACGAAATAGGATACTTTTTTCCGATATGAATAATTGAGAGAGGGTCGACAGTAGAATGGTATATCGATAGCGTCATATTATGCCGACATATCTTAGGTAACTTTCAGGTTTGTGTATCCAATTCTGGCAATCAAATTTTAAATCCACGCGTACGAAGTCGCGGGTAACAGCTAGTTATAAATATTTTGATTAAAATTTTGACACTAGCCACTCCTCCAAATTATTAATTTTTGGGGGAAAAAACTCTTTCTCAGGTACAGTCAGGTACCCTTTTCTTCTTGAGGCCTAACTCAAAATCTCGTTGACTCATTCATCACTGTTCATTAATTGATAAAATAGAAACAAACTGTACCTACCCTACAAGAACAGCTCCAGTTCCGTCACATTTCGTACTAATTACCTGGAAATGATTCTCTGATCTGCTTGAAAGTTTTTTTTTTATCACTGATTGGAAAACTCATTGGAAAAACTAATCCGATAAGCCTCGTTAGTTTGTTGCACACTTTACACCAACTCGACATAACACTTTAAAGAGGAACAAAATTACAATTATTTTATCAACAAGCGGTATGGTCACACTCAGGCAATCGAAATAATAAAAAGGCTTTATTTCAATCCATCTGCATCGGAACAATACGAACTGTCACTTCCTTGGAAAATTCCTAGTGACATCTGTAAGCGAATTTGAGTGTAGGTGCGGCATTTGTAATGTTTTTCGGATCGTAACGTGACGTCAAATGCGCCAGCCTCATGCAACCCAACGCTATGGCTACAAGTCACACGCATGCAGGGGTACTGTAAGTATTTACGATATCTAAATTACTTAAGGACATAACTACGTAATAGAAATAAATATTCACATGTCACTTTTTTTTTTAACGCCTCGTCAAAGACTAAGGTAATTCGAACTCGCATCCTCCCGAAACTGTAAAACCAAGTGTACGTCTTGCTGATGACACCTCCAAAAGAGTCGAAACGTGCACACCGATAAGACTTATAAATCTACATCTACATCTATACTCTGCAAATCACAAATACTGTGGGTGGCAGAGGGTGCTAAGCACCAATCCTAATTATGCGCATTCCAATCCCGAACAGATCGAGGAAAGAAGGAATACATAAATGAATCAGTACGGCATCTTATTTCTCTAATCTTATCCCTCCTGTCATTGCGACCTAAATAGGTTGGCGGAAGAAGTATTTCGTTGCACTCGTAACTTAAAGATTTTCGCATATTCTCCAGCAAATTCAAACGAAAACGACGTCGTCTGTCCGCCAAACAATCCCAGCCCAACCCACGAATTAGCTCTGTGACACTTACGTAAGGACTGTAACTAGCAGTCACGAATCGAGCGGCTCTTCTCTGTACTTTCTCTAATGTGTCAATCAATCCCCTGCGATACGGATCCCAAATTCCACAACAGTATTCTAAATGCGGACGCACTAGTGTTTTGTACGCTATTTCCTTTGTATGAGCATTACAACTTCTCAAAATACGTCCTATGAATCGTAGTTTGGAATTAGCTTTTCCTACCACGGAAGTTATGTGCAAGTCCCATTTCATGTTGCTTTGTACTGTTACGCCTAAATACTTCAGGGAATCTACAGTGTCAACAACTGAATTGTTAACTTTGTACTCCTGAGCAAGCGGGGTCTTTTTATTACTTATGTGCATTGCCTTGCACTTTTTACAGTTAAGTGTAAGCTGCCATTCACGGCACCATTCCGAAATAACATCCAGATTGCGCTGAATTTCTAAGCAATCGTCGGAGCACTTCACTTTCCTATAAATAAGTGCATCATCAGCAAAAAATCGCATCCTGCAATTAACGTTGTCACCGAGATCGTTTATAAAAATTAAGAAAAGAAGTGGTCCTATTACACTTCCTTGAGGAACGCCCGAAGTAACATCTAGTTTAGAAGAGGCTTCCCCGTCTACAACGACATACTGTGACCGACCAGTTAGAAACTCGCGTATCCATTCGCAAATCTGATCAGATATACCGTACGCTCGGATCTTCGCTAAGAGTCGGTTGTGTGGTACAGAGTCAAAAGCTTTCTGAAAATCCAAGAAAATAGCATCAACTTGTGATCCCGCATCAATAACTTTCATTACATCATGCGAAAATAGAGCCAGTTGCGTTTCACATGATCGGTTCTTCCGAAATCCGTGTTGGTATGCTGTAAGTAGCTCGTTTTCATCTAGAAACTTCATAACGTTAGAGCATATGACATGCTCCAGAATTATACTGCAAACAGATGTTAGCGATATCGGACGATAGTTCCTAGGATCTCTCCGATCTCCTTTCTTGAAAACGGGAATCACCTGCGCAATTTTCCAGTCAGAAGGTACTTTTCTTTCCTCTAAAGACAGTTGTACCGAGCGTGGTGGTGTAACGGCTAGCGTTCTGGCATCGCATTCGGGAGGACGGCGGTTCCAATCCCCGTCCGGGCATCCAGATTTGGGTTTTCCATGGTTTCCAGGCAAATGCCGGGATGCTTCCTTCAAAAAGCCATGGCCGAATTCCTTCCCATTCCTTGCCTCCCATCCTTTCCCGTCTCTAAAGACCTCGTTGTTAGAGAGACGTTAAGCAAAAAAAACAAAACAAAAAATACAGTTGCCTTCGGGGGTTATTTATATATATATATAAAAAATCAGTCGGCCTGCAACAAGATTGCATTACAATAAAAAGCAGCTACATTTCTGTTCTCTATTAGCAATTAGCTGAATGCCCTCTCGGCGTTGAGGACTCGAGTTGATACATGCGGAAGCCAGATGCGGTTTCCTTGCCGTTCCTCCGGACATTGCAACACTTCCCACACAAACATTTAACACACAAATCCTGCTTAATAGCCTATATGCAGAATTCCAGCAAAATTATTTCCTTACGATTTTGAAAATGCCCATGCAATTGCTAATGAATCAATTAATAAACAAAATTGTTAACCACTAACAAACAGTATCACACAATAATATCAGTCCATAACAATTTTAGTAATGGAATAAAACTAGACTTTGTAACATGCACAACATCCTACAAAGCTGCACTTTTTAATAATTAAGTAGAAACAGAAAGGATACGAACTTTCATTTAAGAGATGTAAATTTTACATGTCTTTACAGGTACTTTATACTAATGCAGTATTATTTTTATACAGTCCTAAATGGAAACAGTTACCAGCGGTATCGGTTACTGATTGTATTCTACGGTAATTTGCTCGCACTCCTTGCAATATTTGACAACCACGATCTAGATCCCATACCGTCCCACCATATCCGAGCAAGGCCTTGCAATGCATAAAGTCTCCCGTTTCCTTTACTTCACTGACGCATCCGGTCATGTTCTTCCGCGATGTGTCGTTCCGAAGTGATTTAGTGAGTTATTTAGATCCTATGCCTTCTAGAAGCGGTCCCCCCAACATAGACAACCTTCCAACAGTCGCTATCAACGAAACCTTGACTTGATGTCTCCGGCGTCATTGTGCGACTCGCGACATCAAACGAGAGACGCCGGAAACGACTGCACGCAAAAAGCCAAACAACTGCAGGCAGTTCCGGCGGTGCGGCGCCCCAAGACCAAAATACCGACTGCACAAAATGGCGCACTCGGTGACACCACAAAAGTTGGCGCGCGCTTTTTAATAACAATGGAGCTCATTCCCAAGGGCCAATACCATACACACCCACCTTCGCTTTTCACTCTGTTAAAATAAACTTATTTGAGTGCGGTATCACCATCCAGCTACTATCGCCCTTCACACAGTGACTGATTTTGGTGTCAGTTTTTACGGATAACTAGCTGGTGCCCATGACTTCGTTCGTGTTTGTCAAGAATTTTGAAGGTTTTTATATTCTTGCGTGGAACCTTAACTATTTCCGGCATAAAAAGTATCCTATGTTACTCCCTGCAAAATCAGTAACCCACGAGCGAAAGTTCCTCACAATCGCTTCACAAACTAAAGAGCTTGCATATAAATTATTTATATTTGTTAATAGCTGAAAAAGCTGTAAAATGTGTCGTATTCTCGAACATTATTCAAGAACATTCTATAACATTTTACTATATTCAAGAACAACGTCGTAGTCTCTGAGGGGCTGAACCAGAGACTACGACGTTTCTGTGATGACATTGGCTGCAGATTCCTCGATCTCCTTCATAGGGTTGAGTCATGTAGGGTTCCCCTTAATAGGTCAGGTGTGCACTACACACGTGAATCGGCTACACGGGTGGCAGGGGCCGTGTGGAATGCACTGGGTGGTTTTTTAGGCTGTGGGAGGAAGACCCGAAACATGAAATACAGTTACGGGCAACCCAATCAGATACAACACCGGAATGTAGGAGGAACGTAAAACAGTCACAACAGTTAAAAGTACTCGTAATTAACTGTAGAAGCGTTTGTAACAAACAACCAGAACTTGAAAGCATTATTTGTAGCACAGAAGCGGATATCATTATCGGTACAGAAAGTTGGCTAAAACCGGAAATAAGTTCCGCCGAAACTTTTAAAGACAGCATGAACGTTTTTCGTAAAGACAGATTACATTCTCATGGAGGTGGGGTATTTATAGCTGTGAGTAAATTCCTCCCATGTAATGAAATAGAAGTCGATACTATCTCTGAAATTATATGGATTAAACTCAATGCTGCAGGGTCAAAACTCGTCATAGGCGCCTTCTACCGTCCACCCGATTCTGACATAGCTATCGCCGAGGAATTAAGAAGTAATGTTAACAGTATAGCTAGCCGTTTTCAGGATCATGCTATGATTCTGGGAGGCGACTTCAATCTGCCTTATATCGACTGGCGAAATTATGTTCACATTACTGGTAGCAGGGATAAGGCAGCTTCTGAAGTAATTCTCGATTTATTCTCCGATAATCATCTCGAGCAGCTAGTGAATGAACCTACGTGGTGTCATAACGGTAGCGAAAACATTTTAGACTTGCTGGTTACCAACAGGCCAGAATTATTCACCGACATTTCAACGACCACTGGAATAAGCGATCACAAAGCGGTAATTGCGACTATCAAATTAATGACCAAGTGAAAAAGGGGAAATGGACGGATTGTATACAGATTCAGTAAGGCCTTAAAGGAGTGTTTTAGAACCTACCTGAGGAATAATTACCATAACTTTAAGTTAAAAAAGGACACCGTTGAAGAGATGTGGCATCGATTTATACATATAGTCAAGGAAGGTATGGAAGTACATATACCGAAGCGGAAAATAAATGGGGAGAATGATCCACAGTGGTACACATGCGAAGTCAAAAGATTACTCAAAAAACAAAGAAGGATACACGCACGCTACAGAAGGAAGAGGTCTCGCAGCGATTTAGAAACCTTGGCTGAGTTAAGACTACGTGTGAAGAATGTGATGCGTGAGGCCTTCAACGATTTTCATTCAAACACTCTCTCTAAGAGTCTCGCAGAAAACCCAAAGAAATTTTGGTCGTATGTTCGTAAAGTCAGTTGTACCAACAGCAATATTCCAGCACTAGGTCGCGAAGGGTCCGAGGTTATTGAAAGCCGCGATAAAGCTAATGTACTAAATACTGTATTCAAAAATTCATTTACTGACGAAAATAAGGATAGCATTCCCGTTTTCCCACGTCGTGTCGAGTTGGAGATGGAGTCATTACGAATAGATACTGCAGGTATCATAAAGCAATTAGAGCTCCTAAAGTGGGGAAAAGCACCTGGCCCGGATGGTATTCCAGTAAGAGTATTTTCAGAGTATGCGGCGGAAATCGGGCCATTTCTGTCTGATATATTCAGTAAATCTCTAGAAGAGCGAAAAGTACCTTCAGACTGGAAAATAGCGCAAGTAACTCCGATTTTCAAGAAACGTGATCGAAGCGATCCTGGAAACTATCGTCCCATATCTATAACATCTGTTTGTAGTAGAGTTATGGAGCGTATTATATGCTCGAACATTATGAATTTCCTAGATGAAAATAATTTGCTTACAACAAATCAACACGGATTTCGGAAGAAAAGATCATGTGAAACACAGCTGGTCCTATTTACACACGATGTAATGAAAGTTATTGATGCAGGTTCAATAACTTTGATTACAACAAATCAACACGGATTTCGGAAGAAAAGATCGTGTGAAACACAGCTAGCCCTATTTACATACGATGTAATGAAAGTTATTGATGCAGGTTCACAAGTAGATGCAATTTTTTTAGATTTTCAGAAAGCCTTTGACTCTGTGCCACACAACCGCCTTTTAGCGAAACTACGAGCGTACGGTATATCGGATCAGCTTTGCGAATGGATAAAGGATTTTCTAACTGGTCGATCGCAGTATGTCGTTGTTGAAGGAGAAAGTTCTTCTAATCTGGATGTCACATCGGGTGTACCTCAAGGAAGTGTAATAGGACCACTTCTTTTTTTAATTTTTATAAACGATCTCGGAGACAAAGTGAAAAGGCTTTTTAGATTGTTTGCTGATGATGCGGTTATTTACAGGGAAGTAAGGAATTTGGCCGATTGTTTAGCAATTCAGCGTGATCTGGATGTTATTTTGGCATGGTGCGCTGAGTGGCAACTCACACTAAATTGTAAAAAGTGTAAGACAATGAGCACAACTAACAAAAAGAATCCAATTGTTCAGAAATACGCGGTAAACAGTTCAATTATTGATGTGGTCGATTCTATGAAATATTTGGGAGTAACAGTACAAAGGAACATGAAATGGGACTTACATATTAATACGGTGGTAGGTAGAGCTAATTCTAGGCTGCGGTTCCTAGGTCGAATTTTGATAAATTGTAATGAACAAACAAAGGAGATAGCGTACAAATCTCTTGTGCGTCCACATTTGGACTATTGTTGTGCCATTTGGGATCCGTTTCGTAAGGGCTGATTGAGAGTACAGAGAAAGTACAGAGAAGAGCCGCTCGATTCGTGACCGCTTGCTACAGTCCTTATGAAAGCGTTACAGAACTGATTAGTAAACTAGGCTGGGAGTCTCTGGTAGATAGACGACGCACGTTTCGTATAAACTTATTGGTAAACATGCGTACTCCCACTTTCACTTACGAGTGTAGTGAAATACTTCGTCCACCAACCTATTTGGGTCGGCATGACAGGAAAGGTAAAATTAGAGAAATAAGGTGCCGCACTGATTCTTATATGAATTCCTTTTTTCCTCGTACCATTAGGGATTGGAATGCACAACAAGAGATTAGGTTTGGTGCTGAGCACCCTCTGCCACCCACAGTTTTGAGATTTGCAGAGTATATATGTAGATGTAGATGTAGAACATTCTATAACATTTTACTATATTCAAGAACATTTTAGTACGTTCCAGAAGATTCTAAAGATTTTTTAGAACACTTTGTTCGAAATATGAAAACGCCCCAGCTCAACCACTTCCATCTACAATATTTTCCTCACCCTCATAGCCACAGAAATCTGGGCTGGGTTTTCCACGGTTTCCCCAGATCGCTCCAGGTGATGGTTCCTCACAATAGCCCATGGGCGCCTCCTGGTATATCCCGTAAATCCCTTCCAAACCATTACCTTCCCGGATAGGTGCAATGCACCCTTCGCCACACATTTTTAGTGAATCGCGGAGTAATAGTAATAGTAATAGAAACCACCACACTGCACGATGAAAGACTCGAGGCTACTATCGCAGATACACACCAGCTGGGTAGTTGTGGCTGCAAAGTGTTGCACAGCTGAAAAATGTGTAGTATCCTTGAAAATGTTAATTTAGAAAATTTTAGTACATTCAAGAACATTCCAATACATTCTACAAGATTCCAAACACTTTTAGAGTGGTCGAAATATGAATATGTCCTAGGTCGACCAATTTCAACCATCATATCTTCCACACGGCCACAGCTACCGACATACAACCACCACAGTGCACGACGGAACACTCCGTGCTACTACCACACACACACACACACACACCAGTGGACTGTGCTGGGTAGTTGTGGCTACAAAGTGAAATATAGGCACACACCCGTCTGTTAGGTCGATCAATTTCAACCAGTATTACTCCCATACCCCCACCAAACACCATAGTGTACGATGGGAGTCACTAGACTATTTCCACACACAAACACCAGTGGTCTGCGCTGCAAAGTGAAATGTAAGGATACAATATATATATATATATATCACGAAAATTAATTTTTTAAATTTTTATTGTTACGAAACTCATTTCACTTCAATCTCAGAAGTATCTTGGGTTGTTCTAGAAATTGGGGAAAAGCACCCAGTTATTGATTTTGAGGTGTTTACTTTTGATTATAACAACTGGACTAGGCTTTACAATTTGTAGACAACTTGAGTTCTGCTTTTTTTTCTCTCCCCTTCACTTTTATGCCGTCTGGAGTAACATATGTAGTTTATACACAATAAGTAACTGATATGAAAAAGGAGCTGGGCTGGGAGTCACTTGAAGACAGGAAGGGGGCGAAGAGAGTGCTGGGAATTTACAAGGCATAGGTTGATGATGAGGCTTGTTAAAGGATATTGGTTAAGAGCAGTGCACCGAAGGGAAAACATGGAAGGGGAAAGATGACCATGACCACGAGCTGGCACTCGATTTCAGGCACAAGGGAGAAGTAAGATTTTCTTTTTTAGGTAAGGGTGTCAGGGATTGGATTAAGTTACCAAGAGAAATGATGAATAATTTATCAAAAACGTTGAAAGAATTTAAAGTTGAAATTTGTAGAGGGCAAATGTAGGTGGGTGCAGGATAGGGGGAAAAATGGGTGTGTAGGGAAATTGCCATTGGAGAGTGCGCTTCATTACAATTAAATTAAATTAAACAAGCTAGAACTCGATTTCAGGCATAAAAAAGTGGGAAAATTTCCTTTTTAAGGTGAGGAAGTCAGCGATTGGAATAAATTACTAAGGAAGTGATGTGTAATTTACTAAAAACATCGAAAGAATTTAAAATTGCAATTTTCTTAGAGCGAAATTGGTAGTATAGGGGAATAAACATCTTGGCTCTATCATAAATAAGAGTAATAAATGAAACAAGAAGTCAGCGAAGTCAGCGATTGGAATAAATTACTAAGAAAGTAATGTATAATTTACTAAAAACACCGAAAAAATTTAAAATTGCAATTTTCTTAGAGCGAAATTGGTAGTACAGGGGAATAAACATCTTGGCTCTATCATAAATAAAGAGTAATAAATGAAACAAGGACGCGGTGACAATGCAGGGAGTGGTGTGTCTGATTTTTGTGAATACTCTGTGATCTGGTCGGTGGGCGTTGAAGGCCGCTATGTCGCCCGCTGCCGGTTCTCCCACGGCAAGAGACACTCACGCGCTTTCCACGACGCAACGACCTCACAATACAGCAATCACAACGAAAAACGCCTTCACTCTGTCCCTAAACAAACGCGCTACATACCTTCATATATGCCAGCTTCTTCATCTGTTCCCTCCACTAAAAAATTAACCAATTCCACATGTGAGACCTACCATCCAGTCTCTTCTTTCTGTAAGACACATCCACAAACTTCTTTTCTCAGCCATCATTTCCGAAACACGTTCATTTCGTATTTTATCTGCCTACCTAATTTCAACATCATTCTACAGCGCGAAATTTCAAAAGCTTCGATTTTCCTTCGTTTTTACTATCTAAAATTCTATGTTTTACTACCATAAAGTTTCAGAAACTTCTTTTTGAGCCCTAGACCAATATTTGAAGTTAAACGATATACAGCTTTTTTTAAAAAAAAGGTTTTTTGTTTCACTAACACTGTCTTGCTTTAAACATCATTCCTCCTTCTGCCATCAGTTGTAATCTAATTTTCTGAGCAACGATATTAATTTACTTGTTACATCTGATCCTATCTTTACAATCAATTAATTTTTATTTTTATCGTTTCTAATACGTTTTTGACTTTTTTGGGTTTATATTTAGCGTAATTTTTTCTCCGAATATGCAGTTCAATAGTTTCTCAATATCCACACTCTGTTCTGCTAACAGGACAATGTCACAGCAATCGCAAAATGCTGATTGGTTATCCTTACGTCATATTCACAGTGTTTTATTTTTTCCCGTATGTAAACGTGAATATTGCCAGTAACTGACAACAACCTTGTCTGGGAAATTTTTTAACTGTTGCTTGTCTTCCGTAATCGTCTGCTTTATAACAGCCACCTCATTCTCATATTGATTGTATTTCGATGTTTTGTTATTTGTACTATTTCATACAGTTTCATTCTCCGATAGATACGATTACGTTAGCTAATATGTAATTTCATTTCTGCTACATTATATTTACAAATCTATTCATCTTCAGCTTACAAAGAGTAAAAAATAACGGAAGTCGTAATGAAGAAAAAAGAAATATCCTGAATATGAGACAGACAAGATTTGGGTTTTTAATTTCTGCAACTGGAGCGAGAATATCAAACATGGCGTCAGCTGGAGTTGTTCTTATTACTTAACGTTGCGACTGGGTTTTATTGTATTAGAGAATTATAAATTTCATGAATTAAGGTTCTAAATGTTAGTACCAAAATTTTTAATAGAAACGGAATATTCACCAAAGAAGAAACGGTCGGGTACACAAACGTATTTTGCCGTAAGTATACGACTATGCTTAACTTCTAACGTAAACTAAGATGTTTATTGACCTACACCACACACTGATTGCTTCTCTTTATGTAACTTCAAACTTTCCCAACTTGTCAGCAGTGTTCTGGAAAAAGTGTTTCATAACATATAACTTATTCAAAAAATAGTTCTTATTTAAAAGGTTTCAGAAACAAAATTTTCAAAGTTGACGAAGGTGATAGGGTCAAAACCTTCATGCACTCCGAAATGAATATCATATAAACCATATTACACCAGCCTTGCTTAAAAATGTCGGTTATAACCAATAAAAACACAAAAGTTATTAAAAGAGAAAGCTAAAGAGCTGTTGAACAAGATCAGTGAACTAATATCCTCAGTTCTTGCACTGCTGTAAAAAGATTTTTTTTTTTCTGGAATAATGTCCAAAGGTTTGAATCTACCTCCAACCACATAGTGGCATGTTATCTTTGGTTGTCCGCGAGGAACCGCGACAATTTTTTTTGAACCTGACGTTCCAGCCATCATTGTGTGGCTGTCATCAGAGGACTGTTATCTCGGGTGTCCGGGTGGAACCCCTTCAATTTTTTCAAACATGTTTTCTGATGAAAGTCACAGAATGAAGGCTGGAACGTCAGGTTTAAAAAAAATTGCCGCGTTTCCACGCGGACAACTAACATAACACCAGTAACGACCGCAGAAGTCTGCGCAATCTTACGTAGCGGCATCTCAGGTTTGAGGTGAACTAACATTCAAAGATCCCACGATAAATTAGTAACCCCGCTGAATCAGTTCATGAGAATTTTTTTTAAAATTGTATGTTATCATCATAACATAGTTCAGCACGCTAGTATTAAACGCAGTTAAAATTTACGAACTCCCATGCTAATTGAACAGGTTACACGTTACGTATTTTCTTATAAATTTGGTAAAATAATTAGAGATTCGAAAAGTTATTTTTGGCGACAGTTGATAAAATATGAGATCATACTAATAAATAATGACGATAAATTGTGAACGCAGTGAACAGTTAAATTTCTTTTGAACACAAAGATTATCCCTATCTTGGTTGATTAGATACTGCATTTTGTGTTGATTTAAGCTGTATTAAAATATTATTGGGGTATTGAGTTATGAATTATTTTTGCTTATAGATGCCAGTAACGATAATTTGGACTACTATGTTGCAGTGACTGGTATTATTGCAAGGAGTTACTCAAATAAATAATTTCCATCGATGTTATACACCCAGTTATAGAAATGGTCTTTAAAACGCAAAGAAATTAACTGTTCCTCTATTTGAATTTAGAGACGCCACTTTTCATTGGTATTTTTCGGTGAATATATTTCTCTGCTAATAACATTTTTAAGCTATATGATTCTTATTTCACCAGAGATATACGATCGTACGTCAATGTTTGCTCTCTTATTTCTCGGCAGAAGTTATAGACATGTTTTCTGTTCATTGTTGGCAGTAAAGTATTTCGCAACATACTCTTATTGTAGTTGATTAATATTGCCTTGACAAAAAATATTTACGTCTAATTGGATGCAGGACACCTATTTGCAGAATAACTCGTTTTGACGTCAGAGATCGTTACGAGAAAGCAGAGATTTAATTGGTAGCGCTTCTGACAACGGTTTTCTTGACTGGGCTATTTATTACGTACCTGCGTTGATTATACTTCGCATGTTACACATCTGACATCCCAGCAACAAGGCAGAGGTAATTCCACTGCCGGTGGCTGGATGTCGTTAATGGCGGACTGCTGCATCATAAACAGGGCAGCCAACCGAATAACTTGTATCGCCCACGCGGAGCCCACTTACGCTGATATATTGCTCTGCGGTGAATAGCGCAGGAGTCGACTGGATTTGGAGAGACTCACCCGAAACGTGAATCTGAAATTATTGGCGGCACTATTTTCTGTTCGCATGAGCCACGCGATACGAATATTAAAAGAAGCAGCTTGGGGATATTGATCGAAATATCACTTGCAAATCAGCTGTTGATATGGATGGACGATGAGATAGCGCTCCATCCGACGGACAAATGACCATCGAGATTGTGTTTCGTAAGCACTCACTCCTTACGCATTGAGAGAGGATTTTGGTGAACAATAATAATGAATAATTTGCCAAAAACGTCGAAACAATTTAAAGTCGTAATTTGTAGTGGTCAAAAGTAGGTAGGTATAGGAAAGGGGGGAAATGGGTGTGTAGGGAAATTGCCACTGGAACGTGCGCTCCATTGAAATTAAATTAAAAATCTGGAGCTTAGGAATTGTGCTCCGCCACCAGGACTGGAACCAGCTAACCCCGTGTCAGCGCCAGACACCATCATGGTGCCGTGGACACCAGAGACTTTTTATCCTGAAAGATTTCCCATTATAAAGAATGTACTTCGTTATTGAAAAATAATAAGTGCTTATATTCCCTGTTTGAATTTTATAATAGAGAAAAAGTGATATTTGGATTCTTGAATTTTGTCTCAATGATCCTTTGCCATTGTTAATCACGTGTAAATCAAAGCTCACAATCGCTGTGAATTTGAATAGTGCATGTTAATGAGTAGGTCTACTGCTGCGGCCATTTTCAAAACTCTTGGATATCGTTTTCAAGAGCTGGGATCATTTATGGCAGTTCATTTAGAATCGGTTGCCTGTAACCTCCCGTCTTGGTCTACTGTCACCAAAGTTTGACGTTCGCATTACAGTACGTTGTTTTCCTAGATTCACCTTGTCCGCGATTTTAGCATAACACGATCTGATTAAATTTACTGTATCGGTATTCTCAAGCTGACGTCAAACGAATTGCTCTGTTGAGAACTGCCGGCCTTGTGTCCTGTCTCCAGGTCGCCATAAATCTTCGATTGAGTCGATCAAGTCGACCAATCAGTAGACCGTCGGCAGCTGTGCGACCCCACTTAGCGAAGGCGTTAAGGCCTCGCGCCGCTTAACTCGTTGCACAATTCTCACTCAAACTCAGCTTTGTAACACTATCACTCAACAGCTCATGCGGGCTCACCACCATCACCAGTCTATGCCATCACACAACGATGTCGCCTCGTAGATTCTAGATAGTGCAACAATCCTCTCCAAGTAGAGCGATCTTGGTCGATTCTAACTCTATCGCCTCTGCGCCCGTCTTCGTCACATAAGTCTGGTGGTGTTCCTCCCGGTATTCAACGACCTCCTGCACTCAAATACAATTAACCTGTCCACCTTTTCTCCCAGTAATATACAAGTAGATTATAGTCCCACATCGTCGCTTGGTTGTAGCACCGTGTTGGTTCCCGACACCCAACACCAGGTTTTCTGGCACATCGTCAGAGTTTGACCTGCATAAAAGGTAAAGTGGTGTTGCACAATCCCTAATCACCAGATTGTGCAACAAAACTCTGGGCTAAATCACTAACCTCTCCGAAGTGCGTATATAGTGAGGTATTCGTCACTATTCATGCTGATTCGTTCATCGGATCGAGACATTAAGTTCGGCGTTACCCTCGGTGTCTTTAGGAAGAGTAGACTTAAATAGGTCCGAACCGGGTTTTTCCTTCTCCCTTCTTCCACATTTCATTTATTCACAACATAAACAACACACTGATATTTTGATGTGTGTATGTTCATACACACATCAAAGTGATTCATACAAAACAATCAACTCGGAAATACACTTCCATCGCTGGGAAGGAAAGGAGAAACCACACCAGTTTAAATTTCCTGAGAAAAAGTGCCCACGAACTAAACAGCTGGGTAGAAAAAGAAGAAGTTAAGAAAATAGGTGTCTAATAGAGGCTCGGCGAATGAAGCCCCTCCACCTACTACTGTCTTCTGCTGTTAAGCGCTGTTTACGCAATATGCAAGATCACACGAGGAGAAAAATCTGGCTGGAATTTTGTTGCCAGATTGTGTAGGGGATCTTGAGTCATAACTGGTAGCACGACTTAGCTTCACATTCGTAAAAGTCCTCCAATAGAAATCGCTTTTCGGGCTATTGTTGACGTTGGTTCGGTGAACAATTTATACCAGAGAAAGGTTCGTGTGGTAGTAATGACCTAGTGACAAATTTTTATTGGCTGCGCAATCCACCCTTGTCGTAGCCTACTTAACCTAAATCAGAAATCCTACCGGGTGTAAGGAGACCTACAGGGAATGATGTGGTGAGCATAATTTTTTTTTAATTTGTTTGACCTTCGGCGTGGGACCATTTAGCCATCTACAGATTTACAAGGTGTAGCCTGGCTTTCGGGAGGGCGCGGCTTTGAATCCCCGTCCAGTCATCTAGATTTCGGTTTTCCATGGTTTCCCGAAATACCTCCATGTGAATTACAGGACGGTTCCTTAAAAAGGACATAGCCTTTTGTTTTCCGATCCTTGCCACACGTCTTTTCTCGCCTCTAATGACCCCAACGTCGACAAGACGTAAAGTAATATGCAAAAAAAAAGTTTTAGCAGCGCCATGTGTGGTTCTGCTTCTTCATCCCATGTGGCGCACCATGGGTTTTATGTAGAGACGACCGAGCGTGTTGGGTGAACGGTTAACGCTCTGGCCTCGCATTGTGGAGGACGCGGGTTCGAATCCCCGTCCGGGCATCTAGATTTGGGTTTTCCATGGTTTCCCCAAATCACTCCAGCGAATGCCGTGATGCTTCCTTCAAAAAGGCCATGGCCGAATTCCTTCCCGTTCCGTGACGAAATCCCATCCTGCCTCTAATGACCTCGGTGTCGACGAGGCGTAAAGCCCAAGCAAAAAAAAAAAAAAATATGTGCAGACACGATCATTCCAATCTCACTGTCAGCGCCTTGAAGGAAACATGACTGCCTTGTAAAGCAGCACATTTTGAATTTGCCGAAAGGTAATCACTCACATCAGAAATCTGACTGGTAGCTCTTGTAAGCGCCTGGTACTGATCTGGAACTGGAACTGAAGATCATGATGTGGTTAAGATCGGAAATCTCTCGCTCCAATGGCTAGATCGGAGGGTCTACTATAGAAACGCGTCATGAATGAGGTGAATAGCAGCCATGGTCGATTCTCATCCTAATAGTAATCGTTAAGCGCCTTCTTGCTATACGATGTTCAGTAAACCTTCGTTTGCAGCGTATAACTTAGAGTATTGCTACATAATGATGTCCTTTGTTTGGTTTTTTTACCATCAGTCTTCATTCCACTTAAGGTATCTCTTTATGATAACCAACGGGCTAAAATCTTTCCGTTGTAGACACCCCTCTTTGGTGCAGGACTCAGTATGTTTCACGTGTTTGTTTGTCCACAGAGGCCAGCCGTCAGCTGACGGAGGTGGTGAAAAGCGACAACCTGGTGGTCAGTCTGAAACACATCAAACCCCGCAAGCGTCTCCGCGGCTCCATAGAGACGCTGCTCGCCGTCGACTTCCCGGGCTCCATGCAGAAGATGGTCATCCTACTCGACCGAAGGGCCAAGCGGGGTAAGTCGCAACGCGTGCATGCCGTGGCCGAATCTCTGACAACTCTAACACCTGTTACCTATAAAAATAGAGGCTCCATGCAGAAGATGGTCATTCTGCTCGACCGCAGGTCCAATCGGCTGTAACGTATACGTCTTTAACTTTTTATTGTTATAGTACAATTAATTGACAAACAAGCTCGGACCTGGTCGCCATCAACATAACGTTGGAAAATATTTCAGGAAACGTTAGGGTTTTCCAAATGTTTGTTCGGCAGTTGCGAGGTAACAACACTTTTATTTCCTCGAAAGTTCAGCGTGAACAAACACGTTTTACAATTTTGACCGTCAATTATTTATTGGAACTTCGTATTCGAAGAAAGCAGGCTCCTGCACTGTTGACATCACCACGAACACTTGCTTCTATGTGCGAAATCACTTGCACAACACTTTGCGATAAAGAGATGTCTTCTCTGGTTTACACTGTCAGCTTTACCACGAGCATACTCAAATCAACTTATTCTCCGGCCACATCGGCCGCTACCTCCGAGTCCTGTTCCCGACTCGACTGACTCCCGACAGCCGCCTCAATCGCCGAATCTCGTCACGTGACTCTCCAGTCACTGATATTTCGCCTGCTTGCCCCTGTAAGTCGCAGCTGTGGCCAAATCGCTGACAATTCTAACACCTGCCGCCTATAAGAGTAGGGTAGAGGGAAAAGATCAACTAGATTACTCTTAAGCCGAGGTTGCGTATTAAATTAAATTTGGAAATCTGAAGAGCGTGTGTTCAAAATTCCGTCCAACCAATCTTATATCTTTGGTTCGATGTATACACTTCGTTGACGTTATTCTCATTTGAGGCAGGAGAGTTTTGGGTATAATGAACGGGAAGGAGTTTTGAAATAGCGCTTTGAAGTAACCATATCGATATTCGGGTGCAGTGATTTTGTAAAACCGTGGAAAACCGAAATCTCGAAGGCCGAACTGAGTGGTAACGCTCTGGCCTCGCATTCGGGAGGACGCGTGTTCTGCTCCCGTCCGGCGAACGTGATTTCGGTTTTGCATGGCTTTCTAATATCGCGATGGTTTGTACAAAGGTCCATTGCTACGTTCCTTCCCGTTCCGTATCCTAAATACTCTCCTGCCTCTAATGATCTTGACATCAACTAAGCGACAAGAAACCTCCAAACGATCCAATTCACAAAAAATGTAAATCCTTTTTTTAAAAATTCAGTAACTACCTATTTTCAAATTAATTGCACTATAGACAATGTGAAATTGTCTTTCAAATGGTATACATCAATAAAAGACGTACAAATTTCGGTTGACAATTACTGTATGTCTTAGAAACTTTTGATTTTTTTTTTAAAGAAGGAACTATTTTAACTACTATTTACTAACAGATTCATCAAAAAATACATGGATTGATATATATGATTTTTTGTGAGAAATTTATTTGCTGAAGTATCTACGTCTTCGTGTATACTCCGCATTTCATAAAACTGTGAATTTCAGAAAGTACTTTGCACCAGTACTTATCTCCACTGCACATTCAAAATTGTGAACTCCAGAAATATCGTCATAGTGTCCCTGCAAGCTTTTGTTTGCTGCATACCGTTGTAAATTGAAATAATTTTGGAATCAGTAGTTTCGGATTTAAAGGAGAGGGTTGATGTTGGGGGCTAACGTTTGTTCAGTGAAGATGATTTTGTATGGTGTTTTTGTATAGTGTTTTTGTATAGTGTTTTTTTCCATGACTCGTGCTTCTGAATCTTACATCAGTGTTGTCACACAGTAAACAGCCTATTGTAAATAATTAAATAGCGTCAATTCATCACTTTTGCCCAGAAGTTCTACTAGTTAGCGCCTTTAGACTAAATGAGCTCTCCAATAGCAAACTCGTGAGTTTGCGTGCTGTCGGCTGTGTTGCACAGTCCTATTTCGCGGGAGCGCATCTCGACTTAACTGGATGATCGTCGGCGGAAGAACAAAGCGCTGCGTTGCGTAACCACCAACCAGCAGCGGGCTGGGGCCAGGACGGCCAATCCTGACGCCGGGCGGACTACCAGCTCAGTACTGGAACACACAGTCGCCTCTTCACAGAAATTCCATCGTCATTCAAATATTATTTGTTTTTTTGCTTATGGCTTTACGCCTCGTCGACGTCGAGGTCATTAGAGACGGGGATGGACTGAGTGGAATTAACGGGGATGAATTCGGCCGTGGCCTTTTCAAAGAACCTTCCTGGCAATCGCGTGGAGTCATTTCTGAAAGCCATTGAAAACCTAAATCAGCATTGCCGTACAGGGATCCGAAAACAGATTTCTGAATGGATACAGGATTTCTCTCCTGGATATTGAGGACATTTTCATCTCAACAGGCACGAATTTCGGTGTAACACTAGACGCCCCGAAATACCGCCTTCCATTTTCTAAATATTTATGAAGAACAAGGTTTTGCCCGTCGCTGAGTTGATTTGGAGTAATGAAGCTCTCGTTCTGTTTTTTCGCGGACTTTAAAGTTGTCATTATTAAGTTACTTATATTTGATAAGAATTTCGAGATAAATCAACATCTTAATTACCATTTACTTTTTATCGCAGTTCTCTCAATAGAGCACAAAAAAGTTGTCAAACTACGAATTTGCTTTCCGCAATGCACGTGATGTTAAATTTTCTCTGAGAATCTATACAGCGGTTAGCCATTGAAAGTAAGCCGTCAGTTGGCTACACTACGGCCATCTGCGAGGCTTAGAGCTGAAACAACCGACGAGTCGACATTTACGAAGAAATGGAAATCGAGTTAAAAGACGCGCTAGTTATTCATGAACCAGTCCGTGGAGCGACAACTTAAGCGATTATGTGAAACGGTAGATTTTTGCAGTATTAAAACCAAATGCCAGTCGAAGAGATGTTGAATTTAATAAAGATTTCTCATGTTTTATTTAATAATTGGCTTGTTTTCCTTTTTTAATGTTCTTGGTATCGGACTTCGTATTATTTCTCTTTTGTAGTCTTGATTCAGGTCGCCGGGGACAAATATCCCGTTCTTACTTCACACTTATCTATTTAACTTTCTATTCAAATAATAATAAACTTTAATATATATTTCATTAATATTTATTCACGTTTCACGTCATTAGTAAATACCTGAAGAATTTATCGGTCCCTTGCTTTCAGTAATTTTACATCATCAACTCAAAATGCGAACTAAACTTTTCCTCTCTCTCGCCCGATCTTATTGCTATCTTGTTACCCTCTGGTCTCCATAGCTACCGATTTCCCCCAGAGTAACTATCGTTCTTTTATATCTCTCCAAGGAATCCGTTATGCCACAATGTGCAATCATCGCTGAGCGTTACTTAACACAACCGAGTCGGCATCAGTTACACGTCGCAATTAACGAGCAAAGCCTCGAAGCCACTAATCAGTGGGTACAGGGTAAGCTGCTAAGCCCAGCACGAGACTGAGTGGGTGAAATAGTGCAGAGCTACACGAGTATCTACAAAAAGTATCTGCTAACTAATATGTTTAATACAAACGAAATGCATACTTTTATTCAGTGTTGGGCAATTCATTTCTTCGTGGCTGCCCAACTGAGATAACGCTCATAGCCTCGTTTGGAGCAACATCTCTGGTTACATTGAGTCGGGTACCAACCGCCAGGCGCCTGATGTCAGAGTTACGAACACAATGACCAAAGATACCTTTTATTACTCAGGGTGTCCAGGAACGAAAGGACTGCAGGTGGGACACATCATGTCCTAATATAGGACAAAATTCTATTTTAGTAAAATACTCACCAGTTTCGAGATATTGATTTTTGTAAATATATTTTCGAAACATGTGACTGTTCAGTTTATTCCATGCCAGTTCTACAAATTAAGACTTTCTGAATCCTGTTTTTGTCATCTAAAACTACGTTAAAAAAACTTTAAAAAATCTTTTTTTTAAATCATTATCATCATTTTTTACTACATGTTTAAAATGCACAAAGGTCTCTTTGTAAAAATGGCACGGAATAAACTGAACAAAGTCACGTGTTTCGAAAAATATTTAAAAATCAGTACCTCGAAAACGGTGAGACTTTTACTAAAATAGAATTCCGTCATATAGTAGGACATGGTGTGACCTATCTGCGGTAGCAGGATTATCCTTTCACTCCTGGACACCCTGTCTAATATTACAAATCTTTTTGTAACTAAGGGAGTCACATCCTGGAAAAAATTACATAATTTACCTAAAACGTTGCTATAATTTAAATTCTACGAATAAAAGAAAGCGGGGTTAAAAAAGGGAAAAAATGAGTGTGTATGCGAACAGTCACTGGAGCCTGTCTTCTCCTACATTTTGGGATCGGCTGCCATTTATCAGAGACGCATGGAAAAATTGGGAGCTTCTCCTTTTACGGCTACATGCCCCTGCTGTCGTAAAGCATCTTATACCTACTGCCAGGTCGTACAACCTACCAATGGCAGGAATGACCGAGAAATTAAGGTAAGAGAAATCAGGGCCAGAACCGATTCATTTCTATATTTTTTTTTTCGACGAGCGGTTAGGGAGTGGAATAGGAAGGAGTTATCGAGCGAGAGAACTTAGATTCCGACAGGAGTAGTTATCTATAAACCCTTCCAGCCATCCTGATCTGGATTTTCCATGGTTTTCCCAGAGCGAATGCCGGGATGGTTCCTGAAAATAGCCCATGGGCGCCTCCTGCCATATCCCTTCCTATGCACCAAATGGATTGGCGTAATGCACCCTTCTCCTACCACTTTTAGTGAATCGCGGAGTAATAATTCTTCTTCTTCTGGTCCCTATCCGTTCCGGATGTCGGCAGCCATCTTGGCTGTCTCGTCTCTGCTGGTTGAAGCTCGGATTAGCTCCGTATTTGTCTTGGAGGTCCATGTTCTCAGATTTTTTAACCAGGAAGTTCTTCTTCTACCAGCACTTCTCTTTCCTGGTATTTTCCTCTGGCGAACAGACTGCAGGAGTTCATAACGGCTAGTATTCCTCATGATGTGGCCAAGGTTATGAAGTTTTAGTGTTTTTACGGTGGTAAAAATTTCCATGTCTTTTTTTCATTTTGCGGAGCACTGCAACATTTGTGGTGTGGTCTGTCCACAGTATTCTCAACATTCTTCGATGTAGCCACATTTCAAAAGCTTCTAGCCTTTTACTGATAGTTTCTGTTAATGTCCACGTTTCAACGCCATACAGGAGGACAGAGAACACATAGCAGCGCAGGAGTCTCATTTTCAGGGTAATTAATAAATTACGACTTTTAAAAAGGTTATTCATTTAATTGAAAGTAGCCATGGCTTTACCAATACGTGACTTTATTTCACCAGATGGATCCCATTGGCTGTTTACTGTGGTGCCAAGATACTTATACTTTGATACACATTCAATGATCTTCTGGATAATCGTAATACGGCATTGGGAGTTGTTGTTTTTGCCAATGACCATTACTTTTGTCTTATTTATATTAATGTCAAGTCCGTATTCACAACTGCTTTGTGACACTCTATAAGATATTGTAAACTTTCCTGACTGTCTGCAAAAATGACTGTGTCATCTGCGTAGCGAATGTTGTTTATCCAGTTAAAACATTGTGACCACCTGCTTATTAAGTGTGTTGGTCCATCTTTGGAGCGCAATACAGCAGCTTTTCGGCGTAGCATGGATTCTACAAGTCCTTGTTAGGTTTCCGGAGTTGTCTGGCACCAGATGTCTACGTACAGGTCACGCAATTCCCTTAAATTACGGCTGGTGGTTTGTGGGCGCGGCATCTGGGAACGAGCATCTCGGAAACGGCGAGGCTGGTCGGCTGTTCGCGTGCTACTGTAGTGGGCATCTATGCAGAGTGGTTGAAGGACGGTGAAACCACGACTGGGCGACAAGGTGGTGGACGTCCACGCCTCATCACAGAACGTGGAGGTCGGAGGCTTGCCCGCTCTGTGAAGCAGGACAGGGGGTTATCTGTGACGGACAGTGCTTGGTGCAGGCACCAGTGTTTGGGAGCTCACTCCGCTGGCGATGCTGTGGTGGCCCTCTCCGCTCGCCTCCCACGCACAAAGGAGAACTCGTAGCGGCGACGTTTATCGGGTCTCCAGATTTACGCCTCTCGGCGGACGGGACCGTAAACTGCGAGAGTCCTTGAGACCGACAGACTCGCGCCGAGTGACTCGCTAAACAGCGTCTGTCTCTACCACAATGCCACGGGGCATCAACACCGACATCACAGCGATCAGGCACAGTTAATCAAAAAGTTAGCTTCGTTAATCCGCTACTTAAAAAGTTAACTTCGACTATCGTTAATGCGATATATTTTTGCAAATTTAACGCAACTTAACAGTTATCCGTTAAAGTTAACCATCAACAAAACGTCTACCCAATGTCCCTGTCTAAACTGAGTTCTTACTGGAGCTCAACGTTTTAATCAGTTTCTCAAACGTATCGGATGCTACGACATGTAGTAAAATCATGTTGGCAACGAAGAAGGTTTACAATGCACTGGTCCACACCACCTAGAGATACGCCGCTGTCGGTGACTGCGATGCCAAAAGATTCTCCAACGTGCTGTTGACGTAACGTTTTATTACCACATGGAATCCTAATAACAATAAAAAATACTTTTGCTGGTATATACAGTAGAATCCATAGCAATTGAAGAATTGGCTTTGAATTGTTTTACCTTATCCCACGAGCTGATCCTGCTTCTACATTTTCTTGAAACTGTAAATATTTGGATGTATTAATTTTTTCATGTGTTGTTTAAGATTATTAAAGCTAGGAACGTGAGTCTTGCTAGTAGAAAGTTTAGTCAAACACAGTTTGAATTCGTAGTTCAATTGTTCTCTTAATCTTGATTTAAATGCAATTTAATCGCATAAATGTGTCAATGATTTTTAATTTTCTCGTTGCTATTGCTAGCGTTACTGATTTCACTAATACTTTCTAGATCCTTAGTTTCTATGATTTAATATCGTAACGAATATGAGTTTAATTTATTCTACTAACAATCTCCAAGCAAACGAAACTAAAATGGGGCACTACATTCGTCGCAGTAAAAGAGTAAAGTTATAAAAATATCAAAATCAATCACTGATCGCAGACGTAAAAGACAAACCCTCCTATACTGCACCATTCCTGCTCACACCCATACGAAACCTAGCATAACAGTTGTATATGCATCACATTCGCACTTCGCGTTAATTCGTTGGCTGTTAGACTTATCGAACGTGCTAGCGTGCCTTGGCACGAAATTCAAACAAACGAAAGGACGTCAACAACCAATGTATCGGACTACAGTTAATGGAAGTTCAGTTTAACGGAAATTAAAAAGAACTTTAATGACTTTTTAGGTTAACTTAAAAGTTAAATTTTTGCAATTTAACTTAACTTCGTTAGTTATCGATTAACGGATTAACGGTTTTTTGCCCAGCTGTTTGTATGGTATCTCTCAATTTCTGATTGGCAAATAATTCACTTTTAATCGGCTTACCTACAATATAACATTACCTTAAAAGGTGCTCGCCAATTTTTCAAGGGGGTTTTCACAATTAGAACTCTAGCTGCCTTCCTTTCCACCCCTCCAACTGCCCATTAGACATCTCCCCATCTAGCGGGTCATGCTCTACATCGCCTTATTCAGGCACCGGTCTCAACTAAGTTCTGTAGTTCAGTTTTGTCAGTTCCTTGGTATATCTTTTCATTACTACCTCCCGTAAAAGAAAGATTTTCGAACCACTTGCTATCACCTGCTCCAAATTGAGTTTATTGTAAAATATTATGCCAAGATAGTTATAGTTCATGCCTTCAACCAGGAATACGTCGTCAGCCCTACAATGGTAAAAAATCTTACCCAGCTACATAACCTGTCCAAATCATCCTGCAGCTTTGACAATACTTTTTTTATACTGATCCTATTATTATATTATATCATCATTAATTAGTGTAATAAATAGCAATGGTCCCAATTTACATTACTGCGTAATTCCTATTTCCACTTCCAATTGCTTTAGTGCTTCTGTCTGTAAACCACTAAACAGGGTAGTACAAAACATAGAATAAAGATAAATACTGTAGAAGAGGCATATTATTAGGCCCACTTACAAAAAATTAAAGGTTATTGTTATTATTATATGATAGGGAAGGAATTAATTGTTGGAGACCGTGCATTTGGTAGTAAAATCAATTGGGTGGGTGGTAGTGAATGGTTTCAAATCGCTTCGACTATTGGAGAGAGTGATGAGAGGATGTACCACAGAACTGAAGGAACTGGTTGACAAAACTTTGCTCAGACCATTGGTCGAATATGGTGGATTCCACATTATGGGTATCAAATACAGAAGTTGGAGTGCGTGCAAAAGAGGGCAGCTTTGTCTGTGGAAATGACGGCAAAACACAATCAGTAACGGATATGATAAAGCAGGTGGAGTGGGAGGAGGAAGGTGAAGGGAGTGCTGAGAGTTTACAAGGCGTATGTTGGTGATGTGGTGTAGATGGATATTGGTTGGAGAAGTAAGAATGGTACATAGAAGGGAAAAGATAAACATGGCCACAAGCGGGCATCATGGTGTGGGGATATTTTATTTTATATGAATCAGGGACTACAAAAAATTAATAAGTGAAATGTTGAGCCATTTACCAAAACAAGAGAAAGTGTTTAAAGTTAAATTTGGCAAAAAAATAAGTGAGTTGTGTTATTGCTGAAATATTTTAAAATAATAATAAAAAAATTGAAATGGGAAGCCGCCATAGTGATTATTAGTAGCTCTCACATAGAACGTGGGGGTTGAACGTTCGTATTCTGGAGGTTGCGGCATCGAATGCCGTTCCAGCCACCTAGTTTTTGATTCACTACGGCCGAATTCCTTCCCGTCCCTTGCCCTCAGTCTTTTCCCGCCTCTAATGACCTAGACGTCGACGAGGCGTAAAACCATTAAGGGGAAAAACCCAGCACAGCATATTAATATTTTGAACACGGTCGACGAAGAAGACAATCTTGTGGGAGCGTCCATAAACCACGTCGCTTGGTCTAGGGGGAGGGGAGGGGGGAAGGTTGGCTGAGAAGCTACGCTGGGATACGTGTGGAGGGAGGGGGAGGGAGGGTTCCGAGCGAAGCCATGTAGGTTTTCATTCACATTATTTGTCACAGTTAAAATGAGGTTCAGAGAACACAACAGAAAGTGAATATTTATTTCCGTCATTTAATTACCTTCGTGTGTAATTTACGATAGTGTGATGACAGAAAAAGTACAATATGTCTTCTGAAATGAATAGGGGAAAAGAACTACTGGAGGAAGGGGGGCAGAGGCAAAAGCCACGTCGGGCTGCGTGGAGGGAAAAGGGGAGATTGAGAGGAGGCCAAATGGAGCCACGTGGTTTATGGACGCTCCCATCCTGGACCACTCCGCCGCCCTGTTTCGTTGCCGTCTTCGACCGCCAGTTGACAGTTGAACCCGGTGTCCCAGTGACTTGTTCGGTCTAGGCCGCCATCATAGACAACAATCGATTGCGAGGCCGCCTCGTCGACAGCACTGCATCACGTGACTGCTTAGTGGTCGCAGCGGAGGCCGCCTTTGCGGATGCGGAGGTTCTGTGCCTGACCTCTGCGGAAACAAAGGAACAGGTGGAAAAATATATATTTTTTTAATTACTTAGAATAAAAAATTTATTTTAAATATCAACCGACGATTTTTTTAATTAAAAATTCTACATTTTGCGTCAGTACCAATTATTTGCACACAATTGAGCCAGACTGGATTTCTTTTTTTCTTTTTTTTTAACTCATCTTAAAAAAAAACCTTGCAATGATTTCACGAGCGAATTAAAAACTTTTTATCAAATGACGTGGCAACATCTTTTCTCTGTATAACTTCGATGAGTGGGACCGACAGTGGTGTGTGAGTGGTTATCGCTCTGGCCTCGCATTTGGAACGAAGAGCGTTCGAATCCCCGTCCGGGTATCCAGATTTGGGTTTTGAATGGTTTCCCCAAATCACTCCAGGCGAATGCCGGGATGTTTCCTTTCAGAGATCACGGCCGAATTCCTTCCCGCTCCTTCTCCCCAATCCCTTCCCGCCTCTAATGACCTCGACGTCGACGAGGCATTAAGCCATAAGTAAAAAAAAAAGTTCGATGAGTGGTATTTAATAACAGGAAAACAATTAAAACAATTTTTGTTCGGTGATCCCATGAACGCCCTCTTCAATACACGAACGATTTTGAAACTGTTTAACTGATTTTTCTACCGTTTGTTACGCCACGTTATTTAAACCTAAACTCTTCAACAAGAAAAAACGATCTAGGTGACAACGTCAAATGCTGGTTGCGATTGTTTGCCGACGATGCGGTTATCTATAGGGAAATAAGGTGCTCCGACGATTGCTTAGAAATTCAGCGTGATTTGGATGCTATTTTCGATTGGTGCCGTAAATGGCAGCTTACACTTAATTGCAAAAAGTGCAAGGCAATGCGGATAAGTAACAAGAAGAATCAGTTTGTTCACGAGTACAAAATAAACAATTCAGCTGTTGACACGGTTGATTCCGTGAAGTATCTGGGGCTGATAGTACAAAGCAACATGAAATGGGACATGCACATAACTTCCGTCGTAGGCAAGGCTAATTCTAAATTACGATTCATAGGTCGTATTTTGAGGAATTGTAATGCTCATACAAAGGAGATAGCGTATAAAACACTAGTGCGTCCGCATCTGGATTACTGTTGTGGAGTTTGGGATCCGTATCGCAAGGTTCTGATTGAGTCAGTGGAGAGGGTGCAGAGGAGAGCCGCTCGATTCGTGACTTGTTGTTACAGCCCTTATGAAAGCGTCACAGAATTGATACATAGATTGTTCTGGGATAGTTTGGAAGACAGACGACGTAGCTTGCGTTCGAATTTATTGGAGAATATGCGAAAAAATTTAAATTTCGAGTGCAATGAAATACAACCTATTTAGGTCGCAATGACCGGAGGGATAAGATTAGAGAAATAAGATGCCGTACTGATACTTATATGTATTCCTTCTTTCCTCGCACTATTCGGGATTGGAATGGGCGGGTTTAGGATTGGTGCTTAGCACCCTCTGCCACCCACAATGTTTGTGATTTGCAGAGTATGAATGTAGATGTAGATGTAGATGAACGTCTTCCCCGTCCCATAGGGGGAAAAAAAATCTTTTTTTTTCTCTGCGTACCTAATAAGCTTACTGTTTTTTGCATTTACCTTCATACGATGTAGACCTACCCTCCTAGATATCCTGTCCAGCTCACCCTGCAGCTGTTCAGTGTTCTGCCGTTTCGATCCTGTTATATACATTACGTCATCTGCAAGCAACCAAACTTCTGACTGTAAATCATCAAAGAAACCATTGATACAATTACGAATACCAGTTGTCCCAATACGCTACCCCGTGGCACTCCCATTTTACTTTCACTTCTTTTTATACTGCATTTCCTACCTCAGTCCTTCGCTTTCTACGTTTTACCCAGCAAATCACTTTTCATCCACTCCATTCGTTTCTTTTTTTTTTTCTGAAGCGAAAACTCCCATAGGCACGTTACGCGTAGTATGGAGGAGTGTAAATTTATGAGTGCGCGACTTCCCGTCACCGAGATGCTATGGCGTGTTGCGTCACCAACATGCTAATGTTAAGAGGAGTATATCTGTAGCTACAAGCATGACGTGTTGCGCCCTGACAGCAGTGGAAGTACCTAATATTTAAAAAAATAAAATACACGCTTTTGTAGCTAAAAGGTTGAAAAAGGTTAAAAATAATCTTTAAACGTAAAAATTTTCTTCAACAGTGCTAGGATCCAGTATAACTTTGGGAGCGTGCATAAACAACGTAGCTCCATTTTGGCCTCCTGTGAACCCCCCCCCTTCCCCCCACGTAGCCCTACGTGGCTTTTGCCTCTACCCCCCCCCCCCACGTAGCACGTAGCTTTTTTCCCCTATTGATTCCAGAAGACATTTTGTACTGTTTTCTCTTGTCAGACTATTTTAAATTACATACGGAGATAATTAACTGAGAAAAATAAACATTCACATGCTGTTGTGAGTTCTGTTCCTCATTTTAACTGTGAAAAATGTTATGAAAGTAAAGCTACGTGGCCTGGCTCGAAACCCCCCCCCACCCCCCACGTAGCCCAGCGTAGCCTTCCAACCAACCCCCCTCCCCCTCCCCCCCGGACCGAGCCACGTAGTTTGTGCACGCTCCCTTTTCTGAGTGAGCTTAGAATCAGAATAAAGGCACTGATTAAAAAATTCAACCATTATTGTTACAGTCAAAGTAATGAAAATATCAGGTCATAGCTATCAAATTATAGTATTGTCATCAGATCTATTGTTGCTATTTTACAAAATACAAGAGAAGCAGTCCAAAACTGCAGGAGCTCCGGAACCTCCATGTTACGACGAACTCTAAAAATAGCGACGAGTATGATCACTTCCAGACTGATCGGCGAGTGTCCATTGTTTTCTGGACCGATCACCAGAACAATAAGGCCGGCCGCGGTCCGTCTCGGCAGGATTCGCGGCGCCTAATAAGCTATTGTTCCCGACACCTGCACGAACTCCCGGCTGTGCGTTCGACTCTACTCCATGTGCAGGTATTCACTGCGTTGCAATGTTGCTTCTTGCTGCAGCAGCTTTTAATATATTTTTACATAATATCGAAGTTTCTCACGGCCGGCGTTGAGGATTAATATATTCTCTGGTGATTAGCCGGGTGAGCAGGGAGTTTTCACACGATATTACGGCGATCCGAATTCCTGTCGCCATCTTCTGGTCGCCACTTCACCAGAAGAGTCTCCGATCGCCAAAATATCGTATGAAAACACCCATGTCACTCGGCTAATCACCCAGAAGACTATATTAAGGCTCATAAGGTGATTACAATCTAAATAAACTACTGAATATTGGTATCGGAGTACATTCTTCTTTGCTATAGACTTCCAGCAAAGATGGCCGTCACAGTAATACTTACAGATCTGATATGTAAATAGACTTGTATGCGTTGAAATTTAATTGCTTTCATTCATATTCTCACAACGGTTCCTCCAACACATTCTGACCGCGTTAAAATATACTTGCACAACGTTCTGATCCGGAAAACTGCAACGTCCATTTTCCACGCAGAATCCATCAACTGACTTTCATCTCAGCAGTTGTTCCTCCTAACATCTAAATCCCACTGATCAATTTCATCAGCCTCACTCCCTGCTGTTTTTTCTTCTTTCGACTTAATTTAATTAAATTGCTATGGAGCGCACACTCCGGTGGCAATTTCCCTCTGCACCCATCTCCCCCCCCCTTTCCTGCACCCACCTACATTTGCCCTCTCCAAATTTCAACTTTAAATTCTTTCAACGTTTTGGTAAATTACTTATCATCTCTGTTGATAACCTCTTCCAATCCCTGACAGCCTTACCTACAAAAGAAAATCTTCCTACACCCTTGTACCTGAAATAGTGTGCCAGCTTGTGGTCATGGTCAACTTTTCCCTTCCATGCATTACCCATACTCCCTGTACACTCCCATAGCCCTCTTCACCCTCCTCCTGTCTTCCAATGAATCCCATTCCAGCTCTTATATCATATCTGTTACTGAATGCGTTCTGCGGTAATTTTCAGAAACTAATTATTTACTTTTTTTTCTAGTTGAAAATATAACGCCAATGCAACTGTTTCATTTCTTTATTTTGCACTTGTATCATTTGATATTGAAAATATGTACAGTAACATCCCAATCAAAGAAACCATAGAACTAATCAACACGAACCTCAATACTTACAAAACACTACCCAGCAACCATGTAGAAGAAATCAAAAGCACAATAGAAATACTGACCACTGAGAATTATTTCACTTTTAATAATAAATATTACCTACAACCGGTAGGACTGCCTATGGGATCCCCAATCTCAGGCACCTTAGCCATATATTCATAGACAACATAGAAATGGAAATTCTGCAAAAACTAATTCCCCAAAAAGGATACAATATTCTGTTGATACGACGCAAAATAAATAAATGAAACAGTTGCATCGGCGTTATATTTTCAACTAGAAATTAACTAAGCAACTGTGGAAACATGGCCTGCAACAACATTGCATTAATTATTTACTGTTAAGTGTTGATATGGGTAATTTTGACAACGTAAAGTTATTTTGTTTTTTTGCTTTTGTTTAACATTAAAATTTACAAAGCATAATTAGTGAATAGAAAATTTTGATATATAATTTGAGATGGTTATTGCTTTTTTTTTTTAATCATACCTTAGCGAGATTTTTTTATCAATTTCAATTAAATGCGTTTATTCTAAAATGCTATATTCTACCTTCTATTTTATTTTACAGTGAAAATTTTACCTAAACATACTTTACTAAATGGACAATTTATTTAAACTTTAGGAAGTATGACTGAAGTCATCCCGTAACCCATAGCGACGCGACTATATGCGATGCTTCATGCTAGCGCTCGATTGTACCAAAAGTAGCGAGTAACGATTCGACAGTAGCGAGTACTGACTGGCTTAGTGACGAATACGTACGGGTACAGAATTTTTCGTTACTTTTACAGCTCTAGTGTCTTCCTCCAGTTGGCTGGAGAGACTGCATGGACTGGAGGGGGTACCGAGTGACCAGATACGCCGCTCTCTGTTGTTAAGTCATTTCCAGGAATCACGCTGACGTACATGTCTGTGTGACTCGAGGTAATTAAAAGGGCGTTGGATGATCAGTGACCTCAGATGCTCCGGTTTAACGCGTCATTGTTTCGGGCGGTACTGCACAGTGTCACTGGATTATCCTCATGACGTCATACGATGAGCCTATCCTGAACGGAAATCCCTTTGCAACTGTGACTACGTAAACATTAACGATATCTAGCTGAAGGCATAAAATCTAAGTATCTAGGCAACTCATCTATTTATACAAGTAAATTTAAACGTAAACACGTGTGATGGATCAAGTATCACGTCCCCAAGAAGGGTTTTTATTTTTTTTTATTTTTACTCTTGGCACACAAGTTTCAAATCTCCAACTAATAATACTGTAGTGGTAAATAAATCCCAAACCGCCGCCTTCTTGGTAGTGTGAGGTGAGTCGTTTACACACATATAACAAATAGACAGACTGTTATGAAATTTCATTCATAAGTTTCATACTAAGTATCGAACTAAAAACATGGTGAGGTTCTAATCAACTCATTAAAATCAAAACAACACCCAAGGCGTATGGGTAAGTCCCCGTTTTAGAACGATCCGGGAACGGATGAGGCGATTATATGAATTTTTGTACACGAAAGTCTAATTGACAAACTTAAAACTCTTTGGGAATAACTCAACCCCAACACACCCTCTTCTGGGTAGGGTGAGGGAGGGTGGTTCAGATATATACTATGCAGCGGTATGCGGTCTTCCTGCCTGTCTCGTAATTTATGCATGGATTTAGAATTGATACTCTCAGGTTATAAAAAATTAATTGAAAAAAATGGTTCTATCAGTAAAATGCATTACAGCATAATTAAATCTAAAATTGCCACAGCCTGGCCATTTATTTTTAACTCAAATAGACATTGCGCGAGGATGATTGAAGCTACGAGGGTGGTCTGAAAAGTTTCCGACCTAACAAAGATACAAGACATTTTGTCTGAATTTTTATTTTTCGCCTTGTAACTCTACGCACTTCTACCAGCGATGCTCCCATCTCTGTAACCCGTCCAAAGAGTACTCGGCGTTTTTCTCTGCAAAATAATTGTTCACGAAGGTGATTGCCTCTTCATTTGACGAAAAACTCTGTCCTCCGAGCGCAATTTTTAGATGAGGGAACGAGAAGAAGTCGCTTCGGTCTAGATCTGGTGAGTAAGGCGGATGGTCAAGCAGTTCAAACCGTAATTCGTGAATTTTCGCCATGGCAACCGCTGAGGTGCGTTGTCTTGGTGAAACAGGATTTTCTTTTTCTGCAAATGTGGCCGTTTTTCCGCAAGTTCAGCCTTCATCTTGTCAAGTAATGATTCGTAGTATGCTCCTGTAATGGTTTTTCCTTTTTGAAGGTAATCGATTAAAATAATTCCATGACTATCCCAAAAAAAAACAGTCGTCAGCACTTTCCCAGCCGAAAAAACAGTTTTTGCTTTTTTTTGGAGCCGATTCCCCCTTTGCAGTCCACTGTTTGGACTGTATTTTTGTTTCGGGCGTATAATGGTGTATCCAAGTTTCATCTACAGTAATTAATCAGCGCCAAAACTCGGATTTATTGCGCCACGTTTCTCGTCTAATGTGAGCAAACGCGGCACCCACCGCGCGGACAGCTTTCTCATACCAAAATGTTGATTTAATATGTAACAAACACGTTCTTTTGAAATATTCATAACCTCTGCTAATCTCTCTCACTTTAATTCGGCGGTCGTCTAGCACCAGTTGGTGAACTTTGGCGATATTTTCGTCGGTAGTTGCAGTTTTTTGACGTCCCGAACGTTCATCGTCTCCCAAGCTCTTACGGCCACGTTTAAATTCAGCTGCCGAAACTTTCACTGTGGTAAGTGATGGTGCAGAGTCCCCATACACAGAATCAAACTCGTCTTTGATCTGCGTAGGCGTATTGCCTTTCAAAAACAAATATTTAATGACAGCTCGATACTCGATTTTGTCAATTTTCACAAAAACTAGTGTTGCCCAAATGCAAGAACAAGACAAGACTTGGACAGTCTTGGTCTTGGTCTTGCATCAATACACCTGGTCTTGGTCTTGGTCTTGGTATTGCACTCCCGGTCTTGGTCTTGGTCTTGGTCTTGCAGCAAGAGTCTCGCAAGTCTTGCAATTACCTATTAGCCTGTCGCTATTTATTAAACGTTACTTTAGATATTAGAACAACGCAACAGAATAGGTATATTTTAAGCTTGAATTAACATAGCCATGGTAAAGACCAACCAAATTAATAAATGTCTAAACATTTCATGAGAAATTCAAAAAATCAACTGACACCAGTTGGGGTTTGAACCCACGACCTAAGCGATCAGTGGCGATGCTCTAACTAACCAACTGAGCTATCAACTGTGTCCCGCGGGAGTCAGTCTGTTTCTTAATAAACGTTTACATTTAATAATCTTCAATGTACTAAAACATGGTTTAAACATATAGAAAACAAATTAATGACATTAACTTGATTGTATTTTAAAGAACATTATCTGTCTAGAAAGAGATTGATAGACCTTATATGAAATGGAATAAAATAATTATACAATTTACTGAATTTACCATTTATTTCAATAAAAATACAACACAAATGAAATTACAGAACAGTACACAATAGCTGACATTACTGTTACTTTATATTAATTCTTTTGTGAATATATAAATGCAGTAAAAGAAAAGGATTGTGAAGCGAGTCTTCATTATTTGTGTCCTGCATTTCGCTCCTATGTAGCTTCCATAATAATAGGGAACATGCAGTTATAAGAATTATGGGTATTTTGTCATTAAAATGTTAAAAAAATATAAAACAAAGACTACAGCAACATTTTAATTTTCGTTAATATTAATTTTTTACAATAATTTCGATTTGAAGTTACTTGAAACGGAACGTATTTTAAAACACCAATCAACGTCTAGTGACGTCACTACTGTTATGACAGCTTATTGTTGTCAAAGAGAACATTGTTTTATTGAGAAAATTATTTGTATTTTTCAATAAAAATGGAAGTCAGATTTATAAAAGCGGACTCCAGGAATTTACCGAAAGTCAGTGTAGATATGGTCGTAATTTTTTTTGTCGAAAGTGCTGAGTATTCAAGTGTAGAAATGAAAGGGACTAAACTACTATGGTACGTATAAATCTCATTGAATTTTCCTATTTCGTTTAGCAGCTTCTATACATAGCTCTTATTTCAGCTCAACAAGGGAATCTTATGGCGATAATGCAATCGGCTATGTCCAAATTAAAAGAGATGGCGAATTGTGTATAGTAAAAAGTAGAGTTACACCGGAGCATAAAGTTCGCAAAGAAGGTTATCATCTTACAGCCATTATAAATGAAAGGGAAGGTTTAGTCCAGTCCTGCCAATGCGAAGATTGTGCCACTTCTGAAGGTAAAGTTTGTATGTTATTTATGGCCTATAAAATGTCATGCGGACAAATGGGGAGCAGAAAACTCTCATCGTCTCGCCAGAGAGTTCAGTTGTTCTGTGCTCTCACCACACCCCTAATTTAGCACATTATTATCACTAAAATCTTATTCTAGGTGGGTGTAAGCATGCTGCTGCACTCTTGCTATGGTTACACAGAAGATCTGAGTAGCCTGCGCTTACATCTATAACATGTTACTGGAAGAAATCAAATTTATCTAAATGTGCTTCTGGAAAATCTTTTATAAAAGCCAAAGAAATAGGTCACATTCCTGTCACTAACAGTTTCTCTCAAGTAAGCAGTTCAGTATACCTGTTTATTTGATGAAACTATAAATCTTTATAGAAAGAAAAGATGAAACTCACCACAAGATGGATTCGAACCTGCAGCCTTTGCCTAACAAGGGCAATGATCTATACCCCAGAGCCACCAAGGTTCTCACAAGCCGTGGCGGAATCCAACTTGTGGTGAATCTTTCTCTACACAGGTTTATAAGAATCTCTAAAGCGTGCATAAATGCTGTTAAATAAATAGTATCAATGAAATTAATAAATATATGTTATATGCTACAATAATAACCTCATATTTTTAGGTGGATATTCTGTGGGAATATATAAATGCAGTAAAAGAAAAGGATTGTGAAGCGAATCTTCTTCATTATTTTGGAGAAGATTTACAAACTGTAAACATCGATAAAGTGTGTTCAAGCTTGATTGGAAAGTTGAACTCTTCACAAACTCTCCTTGAAATATTATCAAAGACAATGACCGCTGATATGATTAACATGGTTTTTTCCACCACAAAACGACAAGTTTACTTCCACAGCAACTGACAGGTCAGAAAGGACTTGATAGGAGTGACGTCATCGGCTCTAGAAGTCAGTTTTGGCGCGCAAATTTAAACTGTCAGTTTCAGACCGCCGTTTTGCGAGACATATTACCGTTTTAATTTTTTTAATTTATTTGTGGTGTATTCTGCATGAAGTTACTTAAAATGAAAGCAAAAATAAAAATATTGCATGTTCCCTATTAATAAGGTAGATAACCTTATTGATTATTATTAAAAGTTAGATTTTAAATTAGTTTGTAACTTTAACTTTTGAAACTGTAACTTTTGAAATATTAAGAAAATAAACATCTTCTCGGTAACATACTACATATAATTTGACTACGCATATTCTATATAGATTATTTTTAGTTTTTATTATTTCGATTTTCGATACTTCAATTAAGTGTCATACTTACTACATTTAATGTATTATTTTTTATTTACTTATTCAGACCGTCAATTCCTTCATCAACGAAAACGCACTGATAGTCATTTATATTATATCAGTACTTTACGTCTTCCTACATATTTTCTGCCTATTTTCTTCTTCAAAATTCTATGTACTAGTACTTTAAGTATCGTTTGTTTTCTATGTGTCAATTTCTTGTATTATATAGGATAAGTATATAATTTAAATTAAGCCTGTCCGGTCCACTGACTCTGGAGTTTACTCCTCGAGTTAAAATTGTGAAAATACTATATATTCTTTACATGTAAATGAATATTTGCAAAAATATATTGTGATGCAACAGTCAATATATCAGTTTATTTATTTAAATAGTTCTCTTATATATTATTATATTCGGGCTCCTAAACAGTACATGAATTTTATTGCACGCTTTTTATATTATTCGATTACTATTATAGAAAAAATTTTCACGTTTGAAGTGTATTAAAAGTGTCTACAATATTTATTAAATGGGTGACGACATATTTAAGCACTTTGTGTTTTAAAACCACACAGAACACATCAGCATAATGTATTCGTGTCCATTCTAAGCACCCAAAAACTTATTTTGTATAGAAAGTATAAAAAAAAGTCCTAACTGCAAGACGCAAGAGTCTTGCAGGCTTGGTCTTGTTCTTGCTTAAATCTTGCACAGTCAGTCTTGCTCTTAGTCTTGCTAAAATTAGGCGGTCTTGGTCTTGGTCTTGGTCTTGCAAAAATGCAAGACCAAGACCAAGACTGCAAGACCAAGACCGATTTTGGGCAACACTAACAAAAACACTCACATCAACTCACTCAAACGACTGTTACATAACAACTGCGCGTCAAAAATGGCTGAAACTTTGGTGAGTAACTGTCAACAGAAAAACAACGAAATTCACTAGCTTTTATTCACGAGTGCTGCCATCTTCACGTTGAGGTGAGAAACTTTTCGGACTGGGAACATTGCATCTTTGGCTATAGGACATATCAACAACAGCGAACTACGATTATAAACGAACAAAACGAATCTATCACCTTGGCTAGCATCTTAAAAATTATTACATGACATCAACAGTTTACAAACAAAATTAACGATTCGCAAAACAAAGGCACGACGTTGATTTTGTTAACGAAAATCATTGGAAACATATGCTCAGTATAATAGTCGAAACTGTTTGGTAAATCTCTTTGCCAAAGCCGTTATGTGTGAATTTCAGTGCAATCGCTATTCCAAAGTACAGGGGGAGTGAAAAGGGACTTTACATTTTGGAATGATATAGAAATTTGTTGTGATAACTTACAGAATCGATAGATGTGTCGTTTTGAACAGACAACCTCAAGTTTCACATAAATGTATTAATTTGGTTCTATGTGACTACCATTTGTCATGCGGCAAACATCCCACCAGTAACCAATTCCTTCCCACACTCTTTGCAGAAAATCGGGCGTAACTTGAGCAACGGCAGCGTAGATTCGATTTTTCAGGTCGGCCAAATTGTTTGGTAGGGGAGGAACATACACACGATCTATAATGAAACCCCAGAGAAAGAAATCCAGGGGTGTCAAGTCTGGGGAGTGAGGTGGCCATGTGATTGGCCAATCCACCGACCTGGGAAGCGATTATCGAGGAAACCTCGAACTTCCGTGAGGAAATGAGGTGGTGCACCGTCTTTCTGATAATAAACCATCCCATCTCTGTCATCTACATCGATCTGTGGAATTAAAAAGTTTTCAAGCACATGCAGATACACAATTCCTGAGACAGTATTCTCCATGAAGAAGAAACGGCCTTACACTTTCAATTTGCTAAGGGCACAAAACACATTAACTCTGGGGCTGTCGCGAACGTGTTCCAGGGTTGCATGTGGATTTTCGCTGCCTTGTGGCCATGTTATCATGCCATTTGTTGAAGAGTTTGTTTCATGAAACCAAAAGACACATCGAGCACGCTCCGCACCAGTGAAAGCAGCCATTTAACTGCGCACTACGCTGGCGCTCCTGGTGGCGGAATGGTGCACTGATGCACTTGAGGTTGTTTGCTACAAAATGACAAACTACCGATTCCGTAAGTAATCTCAACAAATTTCTATATCATTCCAAAGTCCTTTTTGACTCACCCTGTATATGATGTCTTGTTACCGTATCAGACAGCACTCTGCTTGGACCAACACATTCTTTCCTGCTAAAGAATCTACAAGGGGTGATCAAACGAAAAGGTACGAAACGACGTGAAAACGTAACACTTAAATATTTGCATATTCCGCCATGGGAGAGCGAGACATCTCGGGATGCGATTGGGGTCTCTGACTGGGATCGGAGCACGCGCGGGCGCCCGCATGCGCAGTAGAGAGCAGAGGCTCTTATCAAAAGCGGCGTCTAAATGATGCGGCAGTCCGTATGAGGACAGGATGGCGTACAGGTGGAGGATGTGTACTGTGAGACACTCCGACGCCTACGCAGGTCCATCAAGAACAAAAGACCGGGGCTGCTCACGGAGGGTGTGGTTCTGCTCCATGATAACGCGCGTCCACACGTCTCCAGAGTCACACACATGGAACTGGCCAAGTTCAAGTGGGAGACGTTGGACCATCCGCCCTACAGTCCGGACATGTCGCCCTGCGATTTCCATGTGTTTGGTCCACTGAAGAAACACCTGAAAGGGAAGCGCTTCAACTCGGACGACGTACTCAAGGACGCTGTGAAGGACTGGGTCTCGTCACGGCCACAGGAATTCTGGGAACAAGGAATGCTGCGGCTTGTTCATCAGTGGGGTCGTTGTGATCAGGCCTATGGTGTATATTTTGAATAAAGTCTACATTTGTACCCACCGTGTCGTTTCGTACCTTTCCATTTGATCACCCCTTGTAAGTCCCGCTTGAGCTACACTTATAACGTGCGTCTGGTCTCAGGTGTCTGGTGCGAATTCCTCAGGCCTCTGCTCTCGAGTGGACTCGATGGATCAGTCCTCGATCGACGCTCGTCCGTCGCCTCGATATCTCTGGAGGCAATACAAATAGAAAATAAAAACAAGATGCGAGACCCTCGTGTTCCACATTGCAGCTCAGCCCCGCGTCCCGTACTGTTGATCTCCGCAACGCTCGTGGCAGACCGAACTGTTTGCGTTCCGGAGGAAGCGAGCGCTCAGTCCGCGGCAATTCACGACGACGGCGGCCGAATCCGTTCGTAAACAATGGTCGTCCGAGGTCAATGTCCTTGAGCCTCTCGGCCGAGCACATCACGAGCTGCCGCACTACAAAACGCGGCGTCGGAGAAGTTTTGTTCGTAATGACAGTCAGTTGTTTTTCCATCAGTGTGCGAGACATCTACTTTCTCCTTATATACAGGGTGTCCTGGTATTAAACGATAATCCTGCAACCACACACACGTCACGTCATGTCACACTATATAACAATATCTTGTTTTAGTAAAAGTCTCATCATTTTCGATATTTTGATTTTTTAATTTTTTTTCGAAACTTGTGAGTTTGTTCAGTTTATTCTATGCCATTCAGTGGCGTAGCTAGGTCAACAAGGGCCCTGGTGCAAAAAAAAAAATTATTTTGGGCCCTCAGGCCAGATGGGCGACATTTTTTTTTTTTTTTTGCTTTGTGTTGCTGGTCAGGGCCCCCTGAGCTGAGGATGGGGCCCTTGAAATGTGCTTAGGGGCCCCCTGAGCAGTGTTTGGGGGCCTCCCTGAGCAGTGAGAGGGCCCTTAGTGAGGGCCTTCCTGTGTCTCATCTCAGGGACCCCTTAGACGACTCTAGAGCTAAAAAAAAAAAAGGTCACCAGTTTGCCATGAAGGCTCGTGGGCCTCTGAACTGCGCTTGGGGCACCCAGAGGTATGCTTGGGGACCCCCTGAACGTAGGGGCCCCGGTGCACTGCACCGCCTAGCCCCATACTAGCTACGCCCCTGATGCCATTTGCCATTTCTAAAAATTAAGACTTTTTTTTAACCCTGTTTTTTTTTTAATTTACTCAAGGATGTTTGAGTCATCTAAAACAAAATTCTTTTTTTCTTAAAACGTTAAAAAAATCTTATGTAAAAAGTGTATGCAAATTTACTCGAACGGCTGACTTTAACAGCCTATGGTACAAAAAAAAAAAAAAAAATTCTAAGGGAATCGTGTCAATTACATTAAAAAATTGCTTTGTTATTGCCAATTTTAAAATGGTATAGTTGTTTAACATTCCTTTTAAAATTATGCTTTTATGGTAGTTCTAAAGCACAAAGGTTGCTAATTTGGACTTTATTGAATTAAAAGTCTACCGAATTGAAGTTACAATGCAAGTATTTTTTCATTGTTTGGGACGTTTGGCGAATTAATTCGTAGAAATCTATCTTGTTGTTGAAATGGCTACCTGGGTGCCAGCGCGTCATTTAAAAAAAAAAAAATAAAAAAAAAAAAAAAAAAAAAAATGATGTAGATAGTTGAGATACAATAGTACAATGGTAGGGTTCAAAAAGTCTTAGTTTGTAGAAATTTCATGGAATAAACTGAAACTAAGTCACGTTTCAACAAAAAAAAAATCAATATCTAGAAAATGGTGTGACCACATCAATTTGGAGACAGTATATCTCGAGAACTAAGCGAGATATCGAAAAATTTCATTCTTTACTTTTGATTTGTCTCGCCGTGTTACATAAGAATAAATCATCAAATTTGACTTTGTGGAAATTTTTCTTCTGCATTACAACCCAAAACACCACACTTTAGAGACAGTACAACTCAAGATCTAAGTAGGATATCAAAAAAATATATATATTATTCATTTTTGATATGTCTCTTCGAGTTACATGATAATCCATCATCAAATTGCGGTGCCAAGGTTATCGTAACATCCTCTTGAATGTTTGTGTATATTCCCCGTGTTTCTAGGGAAATCCAATATGGCGACCTGCCCATCCCACTTCTCTCTACCCGACGTCACTCCAGTGCATGGTGAAGGTTCCCTGCGTCGCCACCACTATTTTCCTGCCTCCATGCCTCATACGCTCGCTGTAGGCTTCACATCATGTCGTTCCAGTTCTTTCCTCCAGATGGATCTAAATGTCTCTCTGTTATCGATGTCCTTTGAAGTAATTCCTGCCAATATAAGGCCTTATTAGACTTCTTTAGTTCGGTTTTCATTGTGTTCAATTATTTGTCTTATGCGTCTGTGGGGATTCACTCTTCTGATATCTCAGTGATACGCTATCCGCGTTTAATACTTCTAACTCTTTTCAAACTCTTAAGAAAATCTCAAAATTTTGCTTGTCGAAACCTTAGCCTCACATAGAAGCCCATTACGGATTTCAGCTGTTTCAGGTCACGTGGTCGCCTTATTATTAGGGTGCGGATCTTTAGGACCGGTCATATTTTTTTTCTGCCTTCTTTTTGAACTGAAATGCGGAGTTAAACACGAATTCAACTTTCCTCACTGTATTCAAATGTACTTTATATAGCCTATAGATGCATATTCATACCATTTTCCTAGTTCTTGTCATATTTCGACAATATTTATGGTCATATTTTGAGGAAAAATCTGGTAGTTTTTTTTAATAGTACCGCAAATTCACTTCATATAGATGGGAAGAAATTAAGATAATTATACGTTACTTCTGCTATCCAGATGGGGAAACAAAAATATTAATTTTCACTGTGGTCAGAATTCACCAGTCAAGAATTAAAGTTATACATTATTGTCACTCTCTAAACGTAATGTTCCGCCCGCCTTCTAATCTCGACAATGCAGCAGAAGCATGCCAGTGTCAATCAATATCTCAATGAAATATCCTCAGTCATCGATAAATCTGCAGTGGATCAGTGAGTAGACCTACCGCCATGCTGAAGATAAAATTTTCTGAAAGTGCGAAGTTACGTAAGGGAATTTAGAGAGGAGTACTTGAGTACAGATGAAAGATTTATATTCTGTAAACTATCTGAAATTAAAGTGACTTCAACAAATGGTTTAAAATTTAATTTCCCAATGGTGCAGCGAGTGCACGAAAGTAAATTATGCTGTCTACATGAAAGTGACACTACTAGATATAATAAATGGTGTATAATTGAGCATTTTATGATGTATAGTAAATTTAAATGTTCGGTCATATTTTGTCTTTGTTAGGTCATATTTACCCATTTCAAGGTCATATTTTCCTGCATATTTCTCTATTTTTTTGGTCATAATGATCCGAACCCTACTAATTATACACTGCGCAGTCTGTTTACGTAAAAAATTTCTGTCTTTATTGCTTACGTTTCACTTCAACACTCTGGCCGTATTCTGCGGCCTCGAATCGCAATCCGAACGAATAGTTTGACCGAGACCTCCCATTCAGCTTTATGGTTCCTCTGACCAAATCGGTCACTCGGCTAGTTCATCGGGGCGGCGATAACACCAAATCAGGACTCGTTCTGCGCCAATATTCACGCGTCGCGTCATCCTCATTGGTAGCTGACGTCAGCCTAAATGCGTGACCCAGAGAACAATAGTGCCGGATGCGGGACGAGAGCTGTAAACAACGAGATGCATTCCTCGGCCCACGACTGCGACGGTCGGCTCGCGAATCCGTGGAAGTGTTAATGTATATCTTTGGACCGTGACTTCGTCCAAGAGGAGCAGAGAAGGTCTCGATCGATATACTGCTTATGGTTTTAGCTTCGTCGACATCGAGGTAATTAGAGGCGAGAAAGGACTAGAGGCAAGGAATTCGGTCATGGATTTTTGAAGAATCCATCTCAGCGCTTGCTGGACTGATTACGGGAATCCATGTGGAAAACCGAAATCTGGATGGCCCGACGGGGATTCGAACCCACGTCCTACCGAATGCCAGGCCCGAGCTTTGCCGCTCACCCACCAGACGCGGTCAGTATGTTGGCGTGTACGGGGTATGAGAAAACAAATCCACTTTTTTAAAATATATATTTGGGATTTGGCAAGAGGCATATGTAATGTGACCACTTTTCGTTTCCTTCAGAGCGGAACGCCTTAGAATTTTTTTTCATATTTTACTAGTTTTTATTCGGAGAACAATTACACTTGCAATAAGTAGAAACATTACGTGTTAGGTGAGTTAGTTAGCCTTAGTGTCTAACGTCTAACTAGGCAGTTGTTTTGTATTTATCGGCGGAACAAATCGGTTTCAAAATATCGCGTCTAGTTTTAAAGTAGGAATGGAGCTCATTACATGATTTCTTGATGTTAGTCTTAATAATCAAAATGATTTTCAATACTGCGAAACTTATCTGTGTTTTGCCACTTGTCGATATTTTATTTACCAGAGAAAAAACTCTTTCGACAGGTGCGTTACTTGCAGGCAGACACTTAACACACTCAACAGTTATACTGTAGTTCGTGCAGTTGAGTGTTAGCACGGAAGTGCTGAAATAATTCCACCCAGAAATCTTCAGCAACAACATTATCAGCGTTAAAGCTAGTGATTTTTTTATCTGTGACGTAGTTGGAAATGAGCGAAAACGCTTCGAATATTTCCATATCTTGGCTGCTGCTAATGAATCCTCGCGTGATCAGCAATGGTCCATGCGCCGACTCGACCGCCGCGCGGCAAAAACAGCATCGTCTGTTTTAGACCTTTTAGTAAATACATATATTACATTGTCGTTTTTTGCGGAAGAAGGGGGACATTTTTACTCTCGCTGGGTACAGCGGGACTGACAGCCTGAAAGCAGGACTGTCTCCCCTTAAAGGGGGACGTATGGTCAGATCATGTGTACAGGCAGCTGTACGGAAACGGGTATGGTTAACTCGGAAGTAAAACTTGTCAAAGATCGAAAGGAAACGAAGGCAGTATTTTGCCATATCTGGAAAAGGCAGTTACAAAGAAATTTGTGTAACGAACAATAAATTTTAATATGCGAGCATCTCAGTAGCTCTGTTGTCTTG
>JARYHS010009186.1:270048649-270176098 GCA_031002005.1 Vandiemenella viatica
GTGCAGCCACAAGTGTTTGGGAGCTCACTCTGCTGGCGGTGCCGTGGCGGCCCTCTCCGCTCGCCTCCCACGCACAAAGGAGAAGTCGTAGCGGCGACGTTTATCGGGTCTCCAGATTTACGCCTCTCGGCGAGCAGCACCGTAAACTGCGAGAGTCCTTGAGACCGACAGACTCGCGCCGAGTGACTCGCTAAACAGCGGCTGTCTCTACCACAATGCCACGGGGCATCTACACCGACATCACAGCGATCAGGCATAGTTAATCAAAAAGTCAGCTTCGTTAATCCGCTACTTAAAAAGTTAACTTCGACTATCGTTAATGCGTTATATTTTTGCAAATTTAACGCAACTTAACAGTTATCCGTTAAAGTTAACCATCAACAAAACGTCTACCCAATGCCCCTGTGTAAACTGTGTTCTTACTGGAGCTCAACGTTTTAATCAGCTTCTCAAACGTATCGGATGCTACGACATGTAGTAAAATCATGTTGGCAACGAAGAAGGTTTACAATGCACTGGTCCACACCACCTAGGGATACGCCGCTGTCGGTGACTGCGATGCCAAAAGATTATCCAACGCTCTGTTGACGTAACGTTTTATTAGCACATGGAATCCTAATAATAATAAAAAATACTTTTGCTGGTATATACAGCAGAATCCATAGCAATTGAAAAATTGGCTTTGAATTGTTTTACCTTATCCCACGAGTTGATCCTGCTTCTACATTTTCTTGAAACTGTAAATATTTGGATGTATTCATCTTTTTCATGTGTTGTTTAAGATTATTAAAGCTAGGAACGTGAGTCTTGCTAGTAGAAAGTTTAGTCAAACACAGTTTGAATTCGTAGTTCAATTGTTCTCTTAATCTTGATTTAAATGCAATATAATCACATAAATGTGTCAAGGATTTTTAATTTTCTCGTTGCTATTGCTAGCGTTACTGATTTCACTAATACTTTCTAGATCCTTAGTTTTCTATGATTTAATATCGTAATGAATATCAGTTTAATTTATTCTACTAACAATCTCCAAGCAAACGAAACTAAAATGTGGCACTACATTCGTCGCAGTAAAAGAGTAAAGTTATAAAAATATCAAAATCAATCACTGATCGCAGACGTAAAAGACAAACCCTGCTAAACTGTAGCGTTCCTGCTCACTTCCCACACGAAGCCTAGCGTAACAGCTACGTATGCATCACACTCGCACTTCGCGTTAATTCGTTGGCTTTTAGACTTATCGAACGTGCTAGCGTGCCGTGGCACGAAATTCAAACAAACGAAATGACGTCAACAACCAATGTAACGGACTACAGTTAACGGAAATTCAGTTTAACGGAAGTTAAAAAGAACTTTAATAACTTTTTAGGTTAACTTAAAAGTTAATTTTTTGCAATTTAACTTAACTTCGTTAGTTAACGATTAACGGTTTTTTTGCCCAGCTGTTTGTATGGTATCTCTCAATTTCTGATTGGCAAATAATTCACTTTTAATCGGCTTACCTACAATATGACATTACCTTAAAAGGTGCTCGCCAATTTTTCAAGGGGGTTTTCACAATTAGAACTCTAGCTGAATTCTTTTCCACCCCTCCAACTGCCCATTAGACATCTACCAATCTAGCGGGTCATGCTCTACATCGCCTTATTCAGGCAGCGGTCTCAACTAAGATCTGTAGCTCAGTCTTGTCAGTTCCTTGATACATCTTTTCATTACTATCTCCAGTAAAAGAAAGATTTTCCAGCCACTTGCTATCACCTGCTCCATATTGAGTTTATTGTAAAATATTATGCCAAGATAGTTATAGTTCATGCCTTCAACTAGGATTACGTCGTCAGCTATAATCATAAAAAATCTTACCCAGCTACATAACCTGTCCAAATCATCCTGCAGCTTTGACAATACTTTTTTTATACTGATCGTATTATTATATTATATCATCATAAATTAGTATAATAAATAGCAATGGTCCCAATTTACATTCCTGCGTCATTCCCATCTCCACTTTTAACTGCTTTAGTGCTTCTGTCTATAAACCTCCAAACAGGGTAGTACAAAACATAGAACAAAGATAAATACTGTAGAAGAGGCAGATTATTAGGCCCACTTACAAAAAATTAAAGGTTTTTATTATTATTATATGATAGGGAAGGAATTAATTGTTGGAGACCGTTCATTTGGTAGTAAAATCAATTGGGCAGGTGAATGGTTTCAAATCGCTTCGACTATTGGAGAGAGTGATGAGAGGATGTACCACAGAACTGAAGGAACTGGTTGACAAAACTTTGCTCACACCCATTGCGCGAATATAGTGGATTCCACATTATGGGAATCAAATACAGAAGTTGGAGTGCGTGTAAAAGAGGGCAGCTTTGTCTGTGGAAATGACGGCAAAACACAATCAGTAACGGATATGATAAAGCAGCTGGAGTGGGGGGAGGAAGGTGAAGGGAGTGCTGAGAGTTTACAAGGCGTGTGTTGGTGATGTGGTGTAGATGGATATTGGTAAGAGTGGTACATAGAATGGAAAAGATAAACATGGCCACAAGCGGGCATCGTGGTGTGGGAAAATTTTATTTTATATGAATCAGGGACTACAAAAAATTACTAAGTGAAATGTTGAGCCATTTACCAAAACAAGAGAGTGTTTAAAGTTAAATTTGGCAAAGAAATAGATGAGTTGTGTTATTGCTCAAACATTTTAAAATAATAATAAAAAAATTGAAATGGGAAGCCGCCATAGTGATTATTAGTAGCTCTCATACAGAACGCGGGGGTTGAACGTTCGTACTCTGGAGGTTGCGGGACAGAATGCCGATCCAGCCACCTAGTTTTTGATTTTTCATGGTTTCTCCGAATCACTACGGCCGAATTCCTTCCCGTCCCTTGCCCTCAGTCTTTTCCCGCCTCTAATGACCTAGACGTCGACGAGGCGTAAAACCACTAAGGGAAAAAAACCCAGCATAGCATACTAATATTTTAAACACGGTCAACGATGAAGACAATCTTGTGGGAGCGTCCATAAACCACGTCGCTTGGTCTAGGGGGAGGGGAGGGGGGGAGGTTGGCTGAAAAGCTACGCTGGGCTACGTGGGGAGGGAGGGTTCCGAGCGAAGACATGTAAGTTTTCATTCACATTATTTGTCACAGTCAAAATGAGGTTCTGAGCACACAACAGAAAGTGAATATTTATTTCCGTCATTTAATTACCTTCGTGTGTAATTTACGATAGTATGACGACAGAAAAAGTACAAAATGTCTTCTGAAATGAGTAGGGGAAAAGAACTACGTGATAAATCGGGCAAGGGGGGCAGAGGCAAAAGCCACGTCGGGCTGCGTGGAGGGAAAAGGGGAGATTGAGAAGAGGCCAAATGGAGCGACGTGGTTTATGGACGCTCCCATCCTGGACCACTCCGCCGCCCTGTTTTGTTGCCGTCTTCGACTGCCAATTGACAGTTGAACCCGGTGTGCCAGTGACTTGTTCGGTCTAGGCCGCCATCACAGACCTCTTATCGACAACAGTCGATTGCGAGGCCACCGCGTCGTCAGCACTGTGTCACGTGACTGCTTAGTGGTCGCAACGGAGCCCGCCTGTGCCTGACCTCTGCGGAAACAAAGGAAGAGGTGGAAAAATACTTTTTTTTAATTACTTAGAACAAAATTTTTATTTCAAATATAAACCGACGAATTTTTTAAAATAAAAATTCTACTTTTTGCGTTTACACACAATTGAACCAGATTGGATTTCTTTTAGTTTTTTGAGATCATCTTTTTAAAAAAATCCCTTGTAATGACTTCACGAGCCAATTAAAAACTTTTTATCAAATGATGTGGCAACATCTTTTCGCTGTATAACTTCGATGAGTGGGACCGACAGTGGTGTGTGAACGGTTAACGCTCTGGCCTCGCATTTGGGAGGAAGCGGGTTCGAATCCCCGTCCGGGTATCCAAATTTCGGTTTTGCATTGTTTCCCCAAATCACTCCAGGTGAATGTCGGGATGCTTCCTTTCAGAGACCACGGCTGAATTCCTTCCCGCTCCTTCTCCCCAATCCCATCCTGCCTCTAATGACCTCGACGTCGACGAGGCGTGAAGCCATAAGTAAAAAAAAAAAAAGTTCGATGAGTGATATTTAATAACAGCTGATCCCATGAACGCCCTCTTCAATACACGAACTATTTTGAAACTGTTTAACTGGTTTTTCTACTGTTTGTTACGCCACGTTATTTAAACCTAAACTCTTCAACAAGAAAATCTTTCCCGTCCCATATTTAAAAAAATCTTTTTCATTTCTCTGCGTACCTAATAAGCTGACTCCTCTTTTTATTTATCTTATTCGGTGTAGACTTACCCTCCTAGATATCCTGTCCAGGTCACCCTGCCGCTGTTCACACTGTTCTGCCGTTTCGATCCTGTTATATAACATTACGTCATCTGCAAGCAACCAAACTTTCATTAATTAAACCATTGATACAATAAGGAATACCAGTGATGCCACTACGCTACCCCGTGGCACTCCCATTTTACTTTAGCCTTTTTTAATACTGCATTTGCTACCCCAGTCCTTTGCTTTCTACGTTTTACCCAGCAAATCACTTTTAATCCACTCCATTCGTTTCTCTCTGTTGAAGTGAAAACTTGTATAGGCGCCTTAGGCGATGTTTGGAACATCACCGACATGCTGTCACGTGTTGGGTGTATGATACGCGCGTTGGACGCTTACGAGTCCGCATCACCAACGTGCATGACGTGTTGCGCTTAGACAGAAGTGAAAGTATAGATTATATTTCTATCTCGTACACAAAAATTATAGTTTAAAATACTAAAGTACAGGTTTCTTTTGTACCAAATGTGAACTAAAAGTTTAAAAACGATCTTTAAATATGAGAACAGTACTAGGATGTTCCACAATTCAGTATAACATTTTTGAACACGCTTAAAATCAGAATAAAGTACATGATTAAAAAAATAATGTAAAAAAGCGAAGGATGCTATCAGTAATCTTGATTTTTTTTTTTTTTACGGCCAGCTGTTTGTAAAGGTATAGTCATTATGTGCAAGTGGAAAGCACCCCATTTTTTTATATTAAAGTTAATTTTTTTGATCAGTGATTTCATTATGATTTTATTAAGCTTATTCAAAAAATATTACTCAATTGTGGGACATCCTACATCTGTTGAACAAAATTTTTGTGTTTAAAGATTATTTTTAACCTTTTAGTTCCCATTGCTACAAGAGCGTGTATTTTAGATTTTTAAAACTACAATTTTTTTTTTTTTTTAGTAAAATTTCAAACAATTCGGACATCGGAAGTGGGTTAAAATTAAGTTGCAAGATCCCATTACATTCAAACACTTTTCTATTGTTACTATCAAAGTAATGAGAATAGCAGGACGTTGCTATGAAATTATTGTATTGTTGACGGTTCTTAATACGTGTGCAAAATTTCAAACAAGTCGAACATCTGGAGTGTGAGGAAAAATTGAACTGAAAGATTCCGTTACGTTCATACAAGCAGGTCGAGCAAATATAAAACGTGTAAAAATGAATATTTTTTACCAGTACTTTTGGCTCACCTTGTGCGAAGTAGCGCTTCACTATAAACTTGACCTCCCGTGTCCTTTTCTCACGACGCCTGCTTGAATCACGAACTGCTGATCCTATTCTGATGGGGGAAGACAAGTGCTGCCATCTGTCTGTCTAACGTGTAACTTTGCGCTCTGTATGGTAAGTATTTTTGTTAGCGAAATGTGTCGTTTCCGAGGCGGAAATTGAGCACCGTCTCAGCGTTAGACCAGGTGACGAAACAGGCAAGAATCCGCAATCAGGTCGGCCGGTACCCGTGTTCCAGCACTTTTGCTTTTCATCTAGACTTTTTTTCTTTACTTATGGCTTTACGCCTCGTCGACGTCGAGGTCATTAGAGGCAGGATGGAACTGGGGCAAGAAACGAGAAGGAATTCGGCAATGGCCTTTTGAACGAAGCATCCCGGCATTCGCCTGTAGTGAATTGGGGAAACCATTGAGAACCCAAATCTTGATGCCCGGACGGGGATTCAAACCGGTGTCCTTCGGAATGCGTTGTCATCTGAAATTTTTCCGCAGATTCCAATATGATTCACGTAAACAGCTCGTTAGGAACCCATGTTGCTATTTTACAAAAAAGAGAAGCAGTCCAAAACTGCAGGAGCTCCGGAACCTCCATGTTACGACGAACTCTAAAAATAGCGACGAGCATGATCACTTCCAGATTGATCGGCGAGTGTCCATTGTTTTCTGGACCGATCACCAGAACAATAAGGCCGGCCGCGGTCCATCTCGGCAGAATTGGCCGCGCCTAATAAGCTATTGTTCCCGACACCTGCACGAACACCCGGCTGTGCGTTCGACTCTACTCGATGTGCAGGTATTCACTGCGTTGCAATGTTGCTTCTTGTTGCAACAGCTTTTAAGGTACACAATATCGAAGTTTCTCACGGCCGGCGTTGAGGATTAATATAGTTTTCTCTGGTGATTAGCCGGGTGAGCAGGGAGTTTTCACACGATATTACGGCGATCCGAAGTTCTGTCGCCATCTTCTGGTCGCCGCCGCTTCACCAGAAGATGGCGACTGAGCCTCCGATCGCCGAAACATCGTGTGAAAACTCCCTGCTCACCCGGCTAATCACCAGAGAAAACTATATTAAAGCTCATAAGGTGATTACAATCTAAATAAACCACTGATCCTTGGTATCGGAGTACATTCTTCTTTTGCTATAGACTTCCAGCAAAGATGGCCGCCACAGTAATGCTTACAGATTTGATATGTAAATAGACTTGTATGTCTTGAAATTTAATTGTTTTCATTCATATTCTCACAACGGTTCCTCCAATACCACCAACACATTCTGACCGCGTTAAAATATACTCGCACAACGTTCTGATCCGGAAAACTGCAACGTCCAGTTTCCACGCAGAATCCATCAACTCACTTTCATCTTAGCAGTTGTTTCACCAAACATCTAAATCCCACTGATCAACTTTATCAGTCTCACTCCATGCTCTTTTTTCTTCTTTCGACTTAATTTAATTAAATTGCTTTCGAGCGCACACTCCGGTGGCAATTTCCCTCTGCACCCATCTCCCCCCCCCTTTCCTGCACCCACCTACATTTGCCCTCTCCAAATTTCAAGTTTAAATTCTTTCAACGTTTTTGGTAAATTATTTATCATCTCTGTTGATAACCTGTTCCAATCCCTGACACCCTTACCTACAAAAGAAAATCTTCCTACACCCCTGTGACTGAAATAGAGTGCCAGCTTGTGGTCATAGTCAACTTTTCCCTTCCATGCATTACCCATACTTCCTGTACACTCCCATAGCCCTCGTCACCCTCCTCCTGTCTTCCAATGAATCCCATTCCAGCTCTTTTATCATATCTGTTACTGAATGCGTTCTGCGGTAATTTTCAGAAATTAATTATTTACTTTTTTTTCTAGTTGAAAATATAACTCCAATGGAACTGTTTCATTTATTTATTTTGCACTTGTATCATTTGAATTTGAAAATATGTACAGTAACATCCCAATCAAAGAAACCATAGAACTAATCAACACAAACCTCAATACTTACAAAACACTACCCAGCAACCATATAGAAGAAATCAAAAGCACAATAGAAATACTGACCACTCAGAATTATTTCACTTTTAATAATAAATATTACCTACAACCGGTAGGACTGCCTATGGGATCCCCAATCTCAGGCACCTTAGCCAATATATTCATAGACAACATAGAAATGGAAATACTGCAAAAACTAATTCCCCAAAAAGGATACAATATTCTGTATTGGTGGAGGTATGTTGATATGACGCAAAATAAATAAATGAAACAGTTGCATTGGCGTTATATTTTCAACTAGAAATTAACTAAGCAACTGTGGAAACATGGCCTGCAACAACATTGCATTAATTATTTACTGTTAAGTGTTGATATGGGTAATTTTGACAACGTAAAGTTATTTTGTTTTTTTGCTTTTGTTTAACATTAAAATTTACAAAGCATAATTTGTGAATAGAAAATTTTGATATATAATTTGAGATGGTTATTGCTTTTTTTTTTAATCATAGCTTAGCGAGATTTTTTATCAATTTCAATGAAATGCGTTTATTGTAAAATGCGATATTCTACCTTCTATTTTATTTTACAGTGAAAATTTTACCTAAACATACTTTACTAAATGAACAATTTATTTAAACTTTACGAAGTACGACTGAAGTCATCCCGTACCCATAGCGACGCGACTATATGCGATGCTTCATGCTAGCGCTCGATTGTACCAGAAGTAGCGAGTAACGATTCGACAGTAGCGAGTACTGACTGGCTTAGTAACGAATACGTACGGGTACAGAATTTCTCGTTCTTTTACAGCTCCAGTGTCTTCCTCCAGTTGGCTGGAGAGACTGCATGGACTGGAGGGGGTACCGAGTGACCAGATACGCCGCTCTCTGTTGTTAAGTCATTTCCAGGAATCACGCTGACGTACATGTCTGTGTGACTCGAGGTAATTAAAAGGGCGTTGGATGATCAGTGACCTCAGATGCTCCGGTTTAACGCGTCATTGTTTCGGGCGGTACTGCACAGTGTCACTGGATTATCCTCATGACGTCATACGATGAGCCTATCCTGAACGGAAATCCCTTTGCAACTGTGACTACGTAAACATTAACGATATCTAGCTGAAGGCATAAAATCTAAGTATCTAGGCAACTCATCTATTTATACAAGTAAATTTAAACGTAAACACGTGTGATGGATCAAGTATCACGTCCACAAGGCGGGGATTTTTTTTTTTAATGTTGGCACACAAGTTTCATATCTCCAACTAATAATAATGTAGGGGTAAATAAATCCCAATCCGCCGCCTTCTTGGTAGGGTTAGATGAGTCGTTTACACACATATAACAAATAGACAGACTGTTATGAAATTTCATTCATAAGTTTCATACTAAATATCGAACTAAAAACATGGTGAGGTTCTAATCAACCATTTAAAATCAAAACAACACCCAAGGCGTACGCGTAAGTCCCCGTTTTAGTACGTTCCGGGAACGGATGAGGCGATTATATGAATTCTGGTACACGAAAGTCTAATTGACAAACTTAAAACTCTTTGGGATTAAATCAACCCCAACACACCCTCGTCTGGGCAGGGTGAGGGAGGGTGGTTCAGATATATACTATGTAGCGGTATGCGGTCTTCCTGCCTGTCTCGTAATTTATGCATGGATTTAGAATTAATGCTCTCAGGTAATAAAAAATTAATTGATAAAAAAGGGTTCTATCAGTAAAATGCATCTAAAATTGCCACAACCTGGCCATTTATTTTTAACTCAAATAGACATTGCGCGAGGATGATTGAAGCTACGAGGGTGGTCTGAAAAGTTTCCGACCTAACAAAAATACAAGACATTTTTTCTAAATTTTTATTTTTCAACATAGTCTCCTTGTAACTCTACACACTTCTCCCAGCGATGCTCCCATCACTGTAACCCGTCCAAAGAGTACTCGGCGTTTTTCTCTGCAAAATAATTGTTCACGAAGGTGATTGCCTCTTCATTTGACGAAAATATCTGTCCTCCGAACGCAATTTTTAGATTAGGGAACAAGAAGAAGTCGCTTCGGTATAGATCTGGTGAGTAAGGCGGATGGTCAAGCAGTTCAAACCGTAAGTCGTGAATTTTCGCCATGGCGACCGCTGAGGTGTGAGACGGTGCGTTGTCTTGGTGAAACCGGATTTTCTTTTTCAGCAAATTTGGCCGTTTTTTCGCAAGTTGTGCCTTGATCTTATCAAGTAATGATGCGTAGTATGCTCCTGTAATGGTTTTTCCTTTTTGAAGGTAATCGATTACAATAACTCCATGACTATTCCAAAAAACAGTCGCCAGCACTTTCCCAGCCGAAAAAACAGTTTTTGCTTTTTTGGAGCCGGTTCCCCCGTTGCAGTCCACTGTTTGGACTGTATTTTTGTTTCGGACGTATAATGGTGTATCCAAGTTTCACCTACAGTAATTAATCGGCGCCAAAACTCGGATTTATTGCGCCTAAACTGCGCCAACAGAGCGTTGGAAATGTTCATTCGAACACGTTTTTGGTCTAATGTGAGCAAACGCGGCACCCAACGCGTGGACAGCTTTCTCATACCTAAATGTTGATTTAATATGTAACAAACACGTTCTTCTTAAATGTTCATAACCTCTGCTATCTCTCTCACTTTAATTCGGCGGTCGTCTAGCACCAGTTAGTGAACTTTGGCGATGTTTTCGTCGGTGGTTGCAGTTTTTTGACGTCCCGAACTTTCATCGTCTCCCGAGCTCTTACCGCCACGTTTAAATTCAACTGCTAAAACTTTCACTGTGGTAAGTGATGGTGCAGAGTCCCCATACACAGAATCCAACTCGTCTTTGATTTGCTTAGGCGTATTGCCTTTCAAAAACAAATATTTAATGACAGCTCGATACTCGATTTTGTCCATTTTGACAAAAACACTCACATCAACTCACTCTAACGACTGTTACATAACAACTGCGCTTCAAAAATGGCTGAAACTTTGGTGAGTAACTGTCAACAGATAAACAACGAAATTTACTAGCTATTATTCACGAGTGCTGCATTCTTCAAGTTGAGGTCGGAAACTTTTCTGACCACTCTCGTACGTCAATGACAATGGTAATCGGAACATTGCATCTTTGGCTATAGGACATACCAACATTAGCGAACCGCGATTATAAACGTACAAAACGAATCTATCTAATCATAAAAATTATTACATGACATCAACAGTTTACAAACAAAATTAACGATTCGCAAAACAAAGGCACGACGTTGATTTTATTAACGAAAATCATTAGAAACATATGCTCAGTATAATAGTCGAAACTGTTCGGTAAATCTCTTTGCCAAAGCCGTTATGAGCGAATTTCAGTGCAATCGCTATTCCAAAGTACAGGGGGAGTGAAAAGGGACTTTACATTTTGGAATGATATAGAAATTTGTTGAGATAACTTACAGAATTGGTAGATGTGTCATTTTGAACAAACAACCTCAGGTTTCACATAAAAGTGTCAAGTGTCATATTGGTTCCACGTGACTACCATTTGTCATGCGACAAACTTCCCACCGGTAATCTACATCTACATCTACATATATACTCTGCAATTCACAAAATTGTTGGTGGCAGAGGGTGCTCAGCACCAAAGCTAATCTCTTTGTTGTGCATTCCAATCCCTAATGGCACGAGGGAAAAAAGAATTCATATAAGAATCAGTGCGGCACCTTATTTCTCTAATTTTATCTTTCCTGTCATTCCGGCTCAAATAGGTCGGTGGACGAAGTATTACACTACACTCGTAAGTGAAAGTGGGAGTACGCATGTTTACCAATAAGTTTAAACGAAACGTGTGTCGTCTACCTACCAGAGACTCCCGGCCTAGTCTACTAATCAGTTCTGTGACGCTTTCATAAGGACTGTAGCAAGCGGTCACGAATCGAGCGGCTCTTCTCTGTACTTTCTCTATACTTTCCATCAATCCCTTACGAAACGGATCCCAAATGGCACAACAATAGTCCAAATGTGGACGCACAAGAGATTTGTACGCTATCTCCTTTGTTCGTTCATTGCAATTTTTCAAGATTCGACCTATGAATCGCAGCCTAGAATTTGCTCTACCTACTAACGAATTAATGTGTATGTCCCATTTCATGTCCCTTTGCACTGTTTCTTCCCGCAGTCGTTACAGCAAATCGGGCGTAATTTGTGCAACGGCAGCGTAGATTCGATTTTTCAGGTCGGCCAAATTGTTTGGTAGGGGAGGAACAAACAGACGATCTTTAATGAAACCCCAGAGAAAGAAATCCAGTGGTGTCTAGTCTGGGGAGCGAGGTGGCCATGTGATTGGCCCTTCACGGGATCAATCTGGGGAGTGATTATCAAGGAAACCTCGAACTTCCGTGAGGAAATGAGGTGGTGCACCGTCTTGCTGGTAGTAAACCATCCCATCTCGGTCATCTTCATCGATCTGTGGAGTAAAAAACTTTTCAAGCACATACAGATACACAATTCCAGAGACAGTATTCTCCATGAAGAAGAAACGGCCTTACACTTTCAATTTGCTAAGGGCACAAAACACATTAACTCTGGGGCTATCACTAACGTGTTCCAGGGTTGCATGTGGATTTTCGCTGCCCCAGATTGTGCAGTTGTGGGTGTTCACAATGTTATCATGCCACTTCTTGAAGAGTTCGTTTCATGAAACCAAAAGGCACATCGAACACGCTCCGCACCAGTGAAAGTAGCCATTTTAACTGCGCACTACGCTGGCGCTCCTGGTGGCGGAAAGGTGCACTGATGCAACTTGAGGTTGTTTGCTACAAAATGACACATCTACCGATTGCGTAAGTAATCTCAACAAATTTCTATATCATTCCAAAGTCCTTTTTGACTCACCCTGTATATGATGTTTTGTTACCGTATCAGACAGCACTCTGCGTGGACCAACACATTCTTTCCTGCTAAAGAATCTACAAGGGGTGATCAAACGAAAAGGTACGAAACGACGTAAAAACGTAACAGTTAAATATTTGCATATTCCGCAAGAACGTAGCGAGACATTTCGGGATGCGATTGGAGTCTCTGACTGGGATCGGAGCATGCGCGGGCGCCCGCATGCACAGTAGAGAGCAGAGGCTCTTATCAAAAGCGGCGTCCAAATGATGCGGCAGTCCGTATGAGGACAGGATGGCGTACAGGTGGGGGATGTGTACTGTGAGACACTCCGACGCCTACGCAGGTCCATTGAGAACAAAAGACCGGGGCTGCTCACGGAGGGTGTGGTTCTGCTCCATGATAACGCGCGTCCACACGTCTCCAGAGTCACACACATGGAACTGGCCGAGTTCAAGTGGGAGACGTTGGACCATCCGCCCTACAGTCCGGACATGTCGCCCTGCGATTTCCATGTGTTTGGTCCACTGAACTGAAAGGGAAGCGCTTCAACTCGGACGACGTACTCAAGGACGCTGTGAAGGACTGGGTCTCGTCACGGCCACAGGAATTCCGGGAACAAGGAATCCTGCGGCTTGTTCATCAGTGGGATCGTTGCGCTCAGGCCTATGGTGTATATTTTGAATAAAGTCTACATTTGAACCCACCGTGTCGTTTCGAACCTTTTCATTTGATCACCCCTTGTAAGTCCCGCTTGAGCTAGTCTCAGCTGTCTGGTGTGAATTCCTTGGACCTCTGCTCTCGAGTGGGGTTGGTGGATCAGTCCTCGAGCGACGCTCGTCCGTCGCCTCGATATCTTTGGAGGCAATAAAAACAGAAAATAAAAACAAGATGCGAGACCCTCGTGTTCCACATTGCAGCTCAGCTCTGTTGATATCCGCAACACTCCCTGCAGACCGAACTGTTTGCGTTCCGGAGGAAGCGAGCGCTCAGTCCGCGGCAATTTACGGCGACGGCGGCCGAATCCGTTCGTAAACAATGGTCGTCCGCGGTCAATGGCCTTGAGCCTCTCGGCCGAGGACGGCTCGAGCTGCCACACTACAAAACGCGCCGTCGGAGAAGTTTTGTTCGTAACGACAGTCAGTTGTTTTTTCCATCAGTATGCGAGCCATCTCCTTTCTCCTTATATACAGGGTGTCCTGGTATTAAAGGATAATCCTGAAACCACACACACGTCACGTCATGTCAAAGTATATGACAATATCTTATTTTATTAAAAGTCTCGCCATTTTCGATATTTTGATTTTTTTTTCGAAACTTGTGACTTTGTTCAGTTTATTCTATGCCATTCAGTGGCGTAGCTAGGTCATAAGGGCCCCAGTGCTAAAAATTTATTTTGGGCCCTCAGGCCAGATGGGCGACATTTTTTTTATTTGCTTTGTGTTGCTGGTCAGGGCCCCCTGATCTGAGGATGGGGCCCTTGAGTTGTGCTTAGGGGCCTCCTGAGCAGTGGTTGGGGGCCCCCTGAGCAGTGAGAGGGCCCTTAGTGAGGGGCTTCCTGTGTCTCATCTCAGGGGCCCCCTTAGACGACTGTAGAGCTAAAAAAAGGTCGCCAGTTTGCCATGAAGGCTCGTGGGCCTCTGAACTGCGCTTGGGGCACCCAGAGGTATGATTGGGGGGCCCCCTGAACGTAGGGGCCCCGGTGCACTGCACCGCCTAGCCCCATACTAGCTACGCCCCTGATGCCATTTGCCATTCTTTTTTAACCCTGTTTTTTTTTTTAATTTACTCAAGGATGTTTGAGTCATCTAAAACAATATTCTTTTTTTCTTAAAACATGTTAAAAAATCTTATGTAAAAAGTGTATGCAAATTTATTCGAACGGCTGACTTTAACAGCCTATGGTACAAAAAAAAAAAATTCTAAGGGAATCGTGCCAATTACATTAAAAAATTGCTTTGTTATTGCCAATTTTAAAATGGTATAGTTGTTTAACATTCCTTTTAAAATTATGTTTTTATGGTAGTTCTAAAGCACAAAGGTTGGTATACTGGACTTTATTGAATTAAAAGTATACCGAATTGAAGTTACAATGCAAGTATTTTTTCATTGTTTGGGAGATTTGGCGAATTAATTCATAGAAATCTATCTTGTTGTTGAAATGGCTACCAGGGTGCCAGCGCGTCATCTTAAAAGATAAAGATAGTTGAGATACAATAGTACAATGGTAGGGTTCGAAAAGTATTAGTTTGTAGAAATTGCATGGAATAAACTGAAACTAAGTCACATGTTAAAAAAAAAAATCAATATCTAGAAAATGATGAGACCGCATCAATTTGAAGACAGTATATCTCGAGAACTAGGCGAGATATCGAAAATTTCATTCTTTTGATTTGTCTCGTCGTGTTACATAAGAATAAATCATCAAATTTGACTTTGGGGAAATTTTTCTTCTGCATTACAGCCCAAAACACCACACTTTTGAGACAGTACATCTCGAGATCTAAGTAGGATATCAAAAAAAAAAAAAAAAAAAAAAAAAAAATATATTATTCATTTTTGAAATGTCTCTTCGAGTTACATGATAATCCATCATCAAATTGCGGTGCCACGGTTATCGTAACATCCTCGTGAGGTGTTTGTGTATATTCCCCGTGTTTACAGGGAAATCCTGCCCACCCCACTTCTCTCTACCCGACGTCACTCCAGTGCGTGGTGAAGATCCCTTGCGTAGGCCACCACTATTTTCCTGCCTCCATGCCTCATACGCTCGCTGTAGGCTCCACATCATGTCGTTCCAGTTCTTTCCTCCAGATGGATCTACATTTCTCTCTGTTATCGATGTCCTTTGAAGTAATTCCTGCCAATGTAAGGCCTTTCTTGATTTCGTTAACTTATTAGATTGCTTATTAGACTTCTTTAGTTCGGTTTTCATTGTGTTCAATTATTTGTCTTATGCGTCTGTGAGGATTCACTCTTCTGATAGCTCAGTAAAATTTTGTGATACGCTATCCGCGTTTAATACTTCTCTTTTCAAACTCTTAAGAAAATCTCAAAATTTTGTTTGTCGACACCTTAGCCTCACATAGAAGTCCATTACGGATTTCAGCTGTTTCAGGTCACGTGGTCGCCTTATTATTAGGGTGCGGATCTTTAGGACCGGTCATATTTTTTTCCTGCCTTCTTTTTGAACTGAAACGCGGAGTGAAACACGAATTCAACTTTCCTCATTGTATTTAAATGTATTTTATACAGCATATAGATGCACATTCATACCATTTTCCTAGTTCTTGTCATATTTCGATAATATTTATGGTCATATTTTAAGGAAAAATCTGGTAGTTTTTTTAATAGTACCGCAAATTCACTACATATAGATGGGAAGAAATTAACATAATTATACGTTACTTCTGCTATCCAGATGGGGAAACAAAAATATTAATATTTTCACTGTGGTCAGAATTCACCAGTCAAGAATTACAGTTATACATTATTGTGACTCTCTAAACGTAATGTTCCGCCCGCCTTATAATCTCGACAATACAGCAGCAGCATGCCTGTGTGGATCAGTATCAATCAATATCTCAATGAAATATCCTGTCATCGATAAATCTGCAGTGGATCAGTGAGTAGACATATCGCCATGCTGAAGATAAAATTTTCTGAAAGCGTGAAGTTCCATAACGGAATTTAGAAAGGAGTATTTTAGTACAGATGAAAGATTTATATTCTGTAAACTATCTGAAATTAAAGTGACTTCAACAAATGGTTTAAAATTTAATTTCCCAATGGTGCAGCGAGTGCACGGAAGTAAATTATGCTGTCTACATGAAAGTGACACTACTAGATAAAATAAATGGTGTATAATTGAGCATTTTATGATGTGTAGTAAATTTAAATGTTCGGTCATATTTTGTCATTTACGGGTCATATTTACCCATTTTTAAAGTCATATTTCCCTGCATATTTCTCTATTTTTTTGGTCATAAAGATCCAAACCCTACTTATTATATACTGCGCAGTCTGTTTACGTAAAGAATTTCTGTCTTTACTGCTTACGTTTCACTTCAACACTCTGGCCGTATTCTGCGGCCTCGAATCGCAATCCGAACGAATAGTCCGACCGAGACCTCCCATTCAGCTTTATGGTTCCTCTGACCAAATCGGTCACTCGGCGAGTTCATCGGGGCAGCGATAACACCAAATCAGGACTCGTTCTGCGCCAATATTCACGCGTCGCGTCATCCTCATTGGTAGCTGACGTCAGCCTAAATGCGTGACCCAGAGAACAATAGCGCCGGATGCGGGACGAGAGCTGTAAACAACGAGATGCATTCCTCGGCCCACGAGTGCGACGGTCAGCTCGCGAATCCGTGGGAGTGTTACTGTATATCTTTGGACCGTGACTCGTCCAAGAGGAGCAGAGAAGGTCTCGATCGATATATTGCCCATGGTTTTAGCTTCGTCGACATCGTGGTAATTAGAGGCGAGAAAGGACTAGAGGCAAGGAATTCGGTCATGGATTTTTGAAGAATCCATCTCAGCACTCGCTGGACTGATTACGGGGATCCATGTGGAAAACCGAAATCTGGATGGGCGGACAGGGATTCGAACTCACGTTCTGCCGAATGCCAGCACCGAGCTTTGCCGCTCACCCACCAGACCCGGTCGGTATGTTGGCGTGTGCGGGGTATGAGAAAACAAATCCACTTTTTTAAATATATATTTGGGATTTCTCAAGAGCCATATCTAATGTGACCACTATTCGTTTCCGTCAGAGCGGGACGCCAGAAGAATTTTTTTTTGTCCGAGCGGAACGCCTTAGAATATTTTTTTCATATTTTACTAGTTTTTATTCGGAAAACAATTACACTTTTAATAAGTAGACAGTATTACGTGTTAGGTGAGTTACTTAGCCTTAGTGTCTAACGCCTAACTAGGCAGTTGTTTTGTATTTATCGGCAGAACAAATCAGTTTCAAAATATCGCGTCTAGTTTTCAAGTAGGAATGGAGCTCATTACATGATTTGTTGATGTTAGTCTTAATAATCAAAATTATTTTCAATACTGCGACACTTAACTGTGTTTTGTCACGTGTCCATATTTTATTTACCAGAGAAAAAACTCTTTCGACAGGTGCGTTACTTGCAGGCAGACACTTAACATACTCAATAGTTATACTATAGTTCGTGCAGTTGAGAAGTGCGGAAGTGCTAAAATAATTCCACCCAAAGGTCTTCAGCAGCAACATTCTCACCGCTCCAGCTAGTGATTTTTTTATCTGTGACGTAGTTGGAAATAAGCGAAAACTCGTCGAACATTTCCGTATCTTGGCTGCTGCTAATGAATCCTTGCGTGATCAGCAATGGTCCACGCGGCAAAAACCACATCGTCTGTTTTAGACCTTTTAGTAAATACGTATATTACATTGTCGTTTTTTGCGGAAGAAGGGGGACATTTTTACTCTCGCTGGGTACAGCGGGACAGACAGCCTGAAAGCAGGACTGTCCCCCCTTAAAGGGGGACGTATGGTCAGGTCATGTGTACAGGCAGCTGTGCGGAAACGGGTATGTTTAACTCAGAAGTAAAACTTGTCAAAGATCGAAAGGAAACGAAGGCAGTATTTTGCCATATCTGGAAAAGGCAGTTGCAAAGAAATTTGTGTAACGAACAATAAATTTTAATATGCGAGCATGTCAGTAGCTCTGTTGTCTTTCTATAAAGAACCTAAGCTTTCGCCTCACACGTAAAAGTCTGTGGGCTGAGTGGAAGCAAACTGGCGGGTAGGCAACGCAGCGCAACACCTAGCGATGCATTACAAATTAGCCTCTCGTTACGAGGCTCAAACGACCAGGAGCAGTATCGCACGAGTTAGTGTGAACACACGACCACACCAGCCTCGACTCGTCGACGCAATAACAAACGACCGTCCATTTTTCTTTCTCCCCCGCCCTCCCCTCCCCCTCGTAACAGTTACTACATACAGAGTATGCAGAAAAGAAACAAAGATATGCACTACACAGAACTCTGTGTAACGAGTCACAAATTTCATTATTCGAGGATGTCTTTTGCGTCCGTGTCTTTGTGGAATGGTGCTACCAGTTTGGCTGGTAGTTGAAAGTCTGTGGGCTGAGAGGATGTAGGTTGACATAAACGGGCTGTTCATGAAATAACGGTAAGTCGCTGCGAGTGCTGGGAGAGAGGAGGTTGGCACCACCTGACTGGCCGGTAGGCAACACAGCACAACACCTCACACGCCGTCCAGAGTAAGGGGGCATCCATAAATTACGTGAGGTGTTTTTCCGAATTTCCGGACCCCCTCCCCTCTGGTGAGACTTTGTGATATCTAGTCCGACCCCCCCCCCCCTCTCCCCTCTGTTGAGATCTGGCATGTGAGGCCCCCCTCCCTCTACAAAATTGGCCTGGCAACTTTTGGGAGATTTTTTTTTTTAGGTCTCACCCTTCCAAATCCGGTAACACCCCCTACTTCCACTTTTCGACGAAATACGCCCCTAAAATCGACATTCGCGTGTTTAGTAGACCTCTTTTTTCTTTTTTAGCTGTACAGTCCATCATAATTTCGGACCATCCCCCCCTCCCAAAACAATTTCACCTCTCGTAATTTATGGCGGTACCTGGCTGGGAACACTTGAGCCCGCGACTTCTTTTTTTCTTTCGTCCACTCCCAATCATAACAGCTTCTACAGACTATGTAGACCAGGGGTGGCCAGCCCAAATAATCTTGTGGGCCACTTTGGAAATGTGTCATAACTCCGCGGGCCGCATATTAAATTATATACTATATATTATATTATATTAGATGTTCCGAGATACAGGCGCATTATGATTTTGCAGAATATAACATAATTATTCTGCGAACTGATAACTGTAAAGTCATAAATAAAACAGGCAATATCTGTCATATATTCGCAAAAAATATTATTTTAAAATCAAATAAATTTTTTATCATAATTTCGACAGTTAATTCTGAAGTATATGGATGCACAAATAATGTATTTTTTTAAAACACATTGGTTTTCACTACATTGTCAATTATAAACTAAATATAATATGGAAAAGTGTGATGAATCACGCGGGGCGGAAAAATCTTCAAGGCGGCCGCGGGTTGGCCAACCATGCTCTGTCCCCGTCCATCCTGACAGCGGTCGCCAGACTCAGCCTGATCACGTCACACGTTTCCCAAACCAATTATAGACGTATCAAACAAAACACAGGTGCCAACACTACAGCGGATTCAGTAAGTTAGTGCTAGCTCTGCCACCTGGCGGCTGCGGAACAACCCCCACGGGGATCTCCCGGTCACTGGTGTCCGTCTGTACGCTGAGAGGCCTGAGACAAGAAGCAACAGGTGTCAGGTGAGGGTCGCGGTGCAGTGGGGGAGTGGCTGAGGCTTCTGGTTCGTCAATTACGACGCGCCGGCCTTGACAGCTGCAGCGATCACAGCCAAGGGCACCCGAGTGACCCGCATGCACGAGTCAACTCGACAGTCCCTCAGATGCAATAAGCATCCTCTCACTGGAGCAAGGCTGTGGTAAAGAGAAATGAGGGTATGAATAATGGCGCATATCACCTCACTATCCCTACCTTTTCTGCGGAAATATGGCCAGTAAACGAAGCACATACAGGCAAGTGAAATGAGATTTCTTAGATCCAGCATGGGAGAAATGAGAATAGACACGATAAAGAATTAGAAAGTGAAATACTTATACTTGCAACTGAGGTTGCAGAAAAAACTTTTTTCTTTTTTTTTACTTAAATAAAACATGAAAAAACACGTTTTTTTTCTGGGACATAAATCTCAAATATGTAAGACAGTTATCGTTTGATATGGATGTTTTAGAGTTTATATTAATTACTTATCTTAATTTTTAAAACTACTATATTTTTTGGTTCAGTAGAACAAAAAATTATGAAAATATTGACAACAATGACTAAATTTTTTGTTTAGAAACAGGGATTTCCCGAAGAGGCTAGATTCCGCGAGGGGGAATCCCCGTTCACCGATGTTTGGTTTGGTCCTCGCTATTGAATGAAGTATGTCTATATTGCTCATAATTTAACATTGCAATCTCAAAATCACATACTCTTTACACAAGAACAACCAGGAAAAGAAAATGTAACTATTTCTGAAGTTATGGATCTAGGGGAGACTGATGAAGAAATAGAAAATTCCGACACCGACCGAACTAGTGTTGGTAGTGCTGATAGTAGAGAATGTGGCATTGACTTAGAGAATGAATAAAATTCTGTTATCTATATATGGTAGGTACATTTGTCAATCATTATGTAAAACATTATGATTCAGTAATATTTAAAACACACATGTAAGATGTAAGTTCCATAAATAAATCTATAATTTATCAAATATATTGTTTTTCTGAAAAAAAAAACAAATTTAGAAAATATACGACGGTGCTAGGTTGCTTCATGTCTTGTTTTTCAAAAAAGTGAAAAAAAAACTTTTTTCCAATTTGTAACAAAGGGAACAGAAGGCAGGGCTCCTATTTGATGGACTCGTAAAAAGAATGGAATGAGATAAAACGTGGAAAAGGTACATTAAGTGAAAATGTAAGGTAAAAGGCCAAAAGAAAGGGCAGAGAAGTAGAGAAGTGGAAGTCAGGACTGGACCAAAGTGGAGACAGAACAAAGAATAACTACATACCTATAAAACAATATCAAATATCACAAAAAAGATACTGATAAGCGAAATTTGTTAGCACCAGCATATGAACAATAAGAATGTACAGGATAACGAATTAGAAGTAAATAGCAACACTTATAACATAGGTCTCGTATGTTTGCAAACAGAAATAGAATAGGGATGTATAGAAAGCGGAATAGGTACCTGAAGTGAAAATGCAAGATAAACGGCCAACCTAAAGACGAAGTGAGGACTAGACTGAAGCAATGAGAGGTCAAAGAGTAACTACACACAAAAAACAAAACGAAAAATCAAGAAACATAAAAAAGATAAAAAATACCAAAAAAATTAAATTGGACGTTTATAGTACTGCTAATGAAGCTAGCAAATTGTTAAAGAAACCCCTAGACTGGATGTCAAAGGATCACACCACAAGTGAATCAGCGAGTGTAAGCTGTGAGCAAAGAGTTTCCGCGGAAAGAACGCGCGTCGACGGTAAGTCATTCTGGCCAGGTCTCAGCCCTCCACAGTAACATCTCGTGACGACACGGGACCGATTCTCCAGCTGCTACGATGCAGCGCGCTTTCCAAAATGTCGTCCAGAGCTGTGGCCGCAGTGTATGCGCGCTATATCAAAACGGGATAGTGCGTTTATTAATCCGACAAGTCTCAGTGGATCTCTACTTTTAGGAGATCTTACAAATAGATACCGGAACAGCTACATGCTGATGTGAACAGGATGTCTAGTCGACATGGAATAACGAAAAATTCCAGGAAGAGTGAACTGATTTTTTAAATTATTTTTGCTGTCGTCAGTCTTTCGACTGGTTGGATGCAATCCTCCATCCCTTCTATCTTGCCCTAACCTACCCCTTACAACCCTCGTCCTCAATTATCTGCTTCATATGTTCTAATCTCTGTCTTCCCTACAGTTCTAACCTTCGACTGTTCCCTCCACTAACAAATTAACCAATCCTGCAGCATGTCTCAAAATAAGACCTACCAGCCTCTCTCTCCTTTCTGTAAGCCTCTTCAACTAACCTCTTTCCTGATCCATCATTTACAAAACTTGTTCGTTTAGTACTTTATCTGTCCGCTTAATTTTCAGCATCCTTCTACAACATCACATTTCAAATGCTTCAATTTTTCTTCTTTCTGGTATTCCTAAAGTCCATGCTTCACTACCATAAAGTACTGTGCTCCGCATATAGAGCTTTAAAAAGCTCTTAGTTATACAGGTAGAAAATTAAAGGTTTTTTTTCATGATTATAGGATGGGGAAGGAATCATTAGTTTCAGACTTAAAGTGTAAATATTTAAGCATCGTTTCTGATAGCAGACTCAAGTGGGCAGGACTCTTTGGGCAGGTGACAGGAAGAGGTTTCAAAGTCCTTCATTTATTGGTCAGGGTTACTAGGAGATGTACGAGAGAACTAGGGAACTGGGTTAGATAACTCTGGTGAGACCACAGCTTGAATGTGGTGGTTTGGCCTAGATGGGCCACGTGCATGTGTCAGCTCTCCAAGTCGATGGCTGTGCCTGGTTTTCCTGACGATGAAGATCGCGGCCCTCGATTCACACTAGAGCAGTAAAAGTAACGAGAAATTGTGTACCCGTATGTATTCGTTACTAAACCAATCAATACCCGTTACTTTCGAATCGTTACTCGTTACTTTTGGTACAATAGAGCGCTAGCACGAACCATTGCATTGTGTCGGGTCGCGCCGCGTACGGGACGACTTCGTTACTATCGTATCGTTTCGTTACTCGTTACTTTCGACACAATACATCACATCGAATCGCGTCGCATACGCGTTATGGGATGAGTTGATCCGTATTTTATAATGTTTATTAGTAAATTGTTCAATTAGTAAAGTAATTTTAGGTCAAATTTGCACTGTAAAATAAAGCAGAAGTTAGAATATCGCATTTTAGAATAAATTCATTTCTGAAATGTGTGAAATTAATAAAATCTCACTAACGTATGATCAATAAAAAAAAAAGCAATAACCATCTCAAATTTTCTATTTACAAATTATGCTCTGTAAATTTTAATATTAAACAAAAGCAGGACTACAAAATAACTTTTTATGCTGTCAAACTTACCTCGTTAAAAATATTAACACTTAACAGTAAATAATATTAAAATAATGTGCGCATAACATGTAAATACACATTTTCCTTTGTAAGGTAACGAATTCAAATCAAAATTCCCAGAAATACGCGACGCACGATGTTCAGATGTTCATTCTCTCATGAAGATTCATGTAGTCGCTGGGTGAACCGTTCCAGTTCCCGCACGATGCGTCGTATTTGTTCGTTTATCGAATCAGACTGACATCCGCACGTCAAAAGTGAGTAAAGAAATTAATTTATGAGTAACGTTTCGGTATTTTGAGTCAGGCGATGTGCTTCGTTACTCACTGACGAATACATACCGTTTGCTACAGCTCTAATTGAGACGCAATAAATGCTCGTTTCGCGATATCCACATCAGTACACTCGGTACCTTCCTTCGTAGGAGTCATCTAAGTGACGAACTCTCAGCTGTAATGGGAGTGAGCAATACCCCCAAGAGTCGACATGTGAACCACAGATTCGGTTCAACTCGCATTTCTTTTTCTCAGCGTCGCCTACATCACCGCATGATGTTATTTAGCTGCAAATCAATCGCTCAGCAATTGTGGTGATTTAAACTGACACTCAACTTGTACAAAGATTAATAATACGCCAATGCAATTGAATTTTCATTGTTTTTTTTTTTTTCTTGTTTCATTCCATATTTTTAGAGTATCTTCAACGGCATCTGTATGATATTTGTACATTTCCTCATTTACATTTAAGTATGGAAACAACAAGGAACGCAGCTAAAATCAACTTTGCTTCTATTTCATGAAGTCTTCTTTTCAGGGTTAGGGTGTGCCTTGTGAAATTTTAACTGGACCGTTCTGAATTTTCCCAGGCTTCTCTTCAATGAGGAAAATTCAGAATATGCAGTTAAAATTACACAAGGTAAAACCTGATTCTGAGACGACAATAACACGTAAGCAAAATAAATTTCAGCTGCAATTCATATTAGTTCGATAACTAAATGTAACTGACGAAATGGCTGTCTATCTAACAAGCTGACATTTCTTTGCATTTATCTTCATCTGTTTACCAACCCAACTAGATATCCTAGATCAGCCTGTAGCTATTTGCAGTCCTTTACCGTTTTGATACTTTTATTTAGCACTAGCTCGTACCCGCGACTTCGTACGCGTGGATTAAGATTTTTTTTTGGACAGAATTAAATATAGAAAGTTGTTGGTAACGAAGGATTGGTCCCAAAGAATATCGAGTCGGAATAATATGACAGGAAAGCTAACACTATATCACTGTACCGTCGAACCTGTCTCTTGAAGAGAATCAATTTCTGTCACCATTTAATAAGGTCTCAAAATTTCGTGACTATAACTGTTAATCATACTGGAAAAAATATCTTGTGCCCTTCATACAGATTTCCTTATAAAATTCCATCACAACGATATAGCCATTTAGTCGTCAAAACGTAACAAAAAGACAGATACTTCCGTATTTATAATAATATTACTGTGGTTCACACTCAGACACTGACTGCGAACAACACCTGAGGGATCATTATAACCTAAAAAAGTGTACACCTACAACATTGCAAGACTACCTACGATTTGCCTCGCATTGCATCCCTAACTTTATAATATCTACATTTTAACATTCAATCCGAATAACCTACGGCCCATGTCTGACTCTTACGATGAAAAACAATTTTTAAAAATCTTAGCCTCCACGGAGATTTGAACCGGAGACCACAAAATTTGTAAGCGAGCGCTTTAACCACTGAGATGCCAGTCCACTACACGGAAACACGGTACGGAGACGTCCATATCCAACGTGTCTGTCTATCGCCGTATTTCGAAGTTATGAGACAACATGTGTTATTTATACAGATAATTTTTCAACCAAATGTAGACAGTATTTTTCTCCTTGTTTCAAAGGATAAGTGTGCAAAGTTTCATCGAGATCGGATGAAAACTGTGGATTTGAATGAAGAACAAACAAACAAACAAACATACATTCATCTTTATATATAAAGATTATGTCATCTGAAAAGAATCTAATTACTGATCAGCACACTTGTTGATTATAATAGTGAATAGCAGAGGTCCCAACACGCTACCCTGAGGCATGCCGCCTTGTGTGTTGCAGTGGTGGTGGAGACGGTGGAGGACGGGCGCACGCGGTCGCAGCACTTCACGGTGGACTCGCTGGCGGAGGGCTCCATCGTGCGCTCGCTGGTGCTGGACGTGCAGCAGAGGCAGCCGGGCGCGCACGTCGCGCTGTTCGTCGACTGCGTGTCGCACGGCATGGTCGCCACGCCGCGCTCCCTCAGAGACATGTTCGAGCGCAGCCCCCGCCTGCTCGTGGTACGTGGACACCCCACGCTGAGCATGCTCAAGCGGCAATTTCCCTACTCATCTAATTACACAATTCTAAGGATTTTTTATAACTATCTTATAAGCTTTGAGTGCTAAAACTCCTCCCATCATTTACTTTTGCGATTTGCGAATTTTGATTCTATATTTCACTCATCATTTTTTGGGAAATTATCTATCATTTCCTCAGGTAATTTATTCCAATCTCAAACTCCCTTAGATACAAAAGAAAATTTTCCCACCCCCTTATGCATGAAATCGAGTGCCAGTTTGTGATCACGGTCATCTCTTCCATTGTATGCACTAATTCTAATTGTTCGACAAAAACCAATCAACAACATACACCCTGTACATTCCCAGCACTCTCTTCACCCTCCTCCTTTCCTCCAATGAGTCCCAATCCGGCTCCCTTATCATATCAGTTACTGACTGGGTCCTGCGATAATATGCACAAACAAATTTAATTTCTCTCCTTTGCACACCCTCCTGTGGTTGGCAGCCAAAATGTGGATCCCACTCTACACCACCATATTCAACCAATGGTCTGGCCAAAGTTTTGTAACCCAATTCCCTAACTACTCTGGTACATCCTCCCATCACTCTCTCCAGTAAATGAAGGGTTTTGTAAACATTTCCTGCCATCTGCCTGATGTGTTATGTCCAGTTGGGTTCCCACAATATTTGCTTTATTTGCTTTTCAAGCCTTCAACAAACCTTCCCCAGTGTATAATCATTAATAATCTTTTTTTAGCTGTATAACTAATAAGCTAATTATACTTGACATTTATCTTCATTTCACATTTACCTACCCATTTAGACATTCTATCCAGGTCATCCAAATCTTTTACGCAATACATTCAATAATATATAATGAAGAAACAAAATTCCTGTACTGCTATAGTTATGAAATCTCTCTCTTTATTGAAGAAGGTCCTTGACCAATGTTTTTGACTGGCAACATTCAGTGGTTTAATAGTTTGTTCTATCGCTACAGATATTCTGAAAAGTGGCCCACAGCGTTCATCACTATTCATTAACAGTGCTGTCTTATTTTACACATATTCGTAATTAATCAAATAGATTTCTCTACTGGTATCAGCTCAAACAAAAGCTACTTATCATGGACACTCAAGAAATTTGGATGGCAAACATGGTCAGTATGTTTAAATTAGCTGTAAAATTGACTCTAAATGTATATTATAGTTGGTTCCCACCTACAGAATAAAGGAGGAATAATTTATTTAAATTTAACTGCAGATTCTTTAAATAAATATTTCTCCTTATAAATTTAACTGAGTTCTGTTATAGAATTCCCCCAGACATGATATTTAATGTACCTCTGCTTCTCTAGAACTATACCATTTGTAGGAATGTTAGGCGTCGGTTTATTGGCTTTAGTCAGAAATACGATACCACCGCCTTATCTTGCAAATGCGAACATAGATGTGTCTGTTATAGTACCTTAACAATTAAACTCTCTGCTGTGGTAATAATGGATTTCCTCTTTGATCTTAACATCTTGACGCCAGTCATTTTTTTCTTACCTACTGCTGCGAGTATAGTTAATTCTGACATGATGCCACTGGGGCATGTACTCAATCGAAATAAAATTGGGTTTGAGACTTATACAGAGTCTATTTTACGCGAGATACACCAGTCAAAACCAAAATATTCAGTGAGCGTCATTACGCTTTGCGTGCTGCAGGAGGGATTGATAACAGGTTCCAAAGAACGTAGCAGCAGTACACACGAGCATCGAGACGTCTGGGTGGTGTAGCGTATCTGAAGCTATAGTCGTCATTAGATACTCTTGTCAGAACTTACATCGCGATATGTATATTTGATGAGGCTTCATTATTATTATTATTATTATGAATTTTAATTGTGATGGAGCTAACGTTTCGGTGACGATTTCCCTAGTCGCCTAATTACCCCATTTCACATTAGGAGTTCGAAGTGGTGCAGAGGAGGGCTGCCAGGTTTGTCTCTGGAAATTACCGCAGAACACAATCGGTAACTAATATGATAAAGGAGCTGGAGTGGGATTCATTGGAGGATAGAAGGAGGGCGAAGAGAGTCATGGGAGTGTACAGGGCATACACTGGTGATGAAGCATGGAAAGATATTGGTGGGAGAATTAAGAGAGGTGCTTGGAAGGCTAAGGTTGACAATGACCACAAGCTGGCACTTGATTTCAGGGATAAGGGTGTGGGAAAAAAATTTTCGTAGGAAAGGGTGTGAGGGACTAGAATAAATTGCGAAGAGAAGTGATTAATAACTTACCGGAAACACTGAAAGAATTTAAAGTAAAAATTCGCAATTTTATCAATTATTATTACAATTATTATTTTTTAAAATTTTCTTTAATAATTGGAGTGTTAAATTCCTCCCCCATTTACTTTACCGATTTACAAATTTTAATTTTAAATTCCTTAAGAGATATTCGTAAATTACTCATCATGTCACTTGGTAATTTATTCCATTCCCTGACTCCCTTACAAACAAAAGAAAATTTTTCCACTCCCGTTTGCATGAAATCGAGCGCCAGCTTAAGACGGAAAACAAAGCGGTAGAGTAGGAAATGCATTATCAAAAGAGGTGGAAGTGAATATAGGAGTTGCACTGGATAGTATATTCATCATTTTAATTAGCGGTTGTGTTAATAATGGCCTACGGTCAGAATTTAGATTGTTTGAAGATGACATAATAGTATATATAAACCAAACTACTAGAGAGGGGGTAAGGGTATGTACGAGACGTGATTAAATAATATTGGGAATTTTGAGATTGCGGGCTCTGAATCTTGTTTATCGAGTTGATTCCATTTTCGTGTGTTGGCAACACTGGCGGCAACGTATGTATTGTGTGTTGAATAGCTGTGATGTTTGTTTCTGTTTTGTGCTTGGCGCGCGAACTAGCAATATGTTGTGTTTTTGACATTTGTACCGCAAAATATTGGGTCAGAGAGTTAGCGTGTTTTTTTTTTTTTTTTTTTTAGTACAAACGAAATTAAAAGCAACAAAGCATTCAGAATTTTAAACAAGGTCTTTGACGACAATACGTTAAAACAACGAGTTTATGATGGTGCAGGCGCTAAGCAAAGGCATGGAAGATGACGCCGATGATAACGCACTGCCGCATACCGCTTTGCTTATCAAACAGTTCATGGAGAAACACGTAACTGCAATTAGGCCGAAAGCAGCCTATGGCCCCGTGACCTTTTCTTGCTTCAGAGACTCTAAAGAAAACTCAAAAGACGACGCCTATCAACGACAGGCGAGATAAAACACGAAATCGCCGTGCGTACCTAAAGAGATGTTCCAAAAGTGTTTCTCAAAACTTCATTGGCATAAGAGCGCAATATCAAAGGGGGACTACTTTGAAGGGAGTGGGATAAATGTTGAAGACGAAATAAATACTTTCAGAAATAATTTTAAATATTAGTTGATTTTTGATCAAGCCTAGCACCAAGGAAATGAAAGATAAGTATAATTTAATTTAAGGCGTAGGTATATTGGTGATGAGTCGATGAAATGTATTGATGAAAGAATTAGGAAAGGTGCATGACCACACATGCAAAAGGGTGTGGGAATATTTTCTTTCGTAAGTAAGGGGGTGAAAATGAATAATTTACCAAAAATGCTGAAAGAATTTGAAGTTGAAATTTGTAGGTGGGTACACAAAAGATGATAAATGGGCATGTAGGGAAATTGCCATCAGAGCGCTTGAGTATGGCAGGATATTATGGAAACCACATTATTGGTATCGAATACAGGAGTGGGTATGAAGGAAAGAAGTTAGATTTGTCTGTGCTATTTACCAAAGAGTATAATCAGTAACTAACTCCCAGGCACCACCACACTACTGGGTCTGGGTTGAAACCCCAGTGTAGTGACCTTCCTGATTGTGGTCAGTATAAAACAGTTTGTAGATAATAAAAATATATTTAAAGAAAAAATGAGAGATTATCTTATTGGCAACGCCTTGTACTACATTCAAGAAATTGAACAAAATATTTAATTGTATTCAATATGACCTTTTGCAAAACTCAGTTGTAAAAATTAATATTTATTCTCTTTGTCTTTGTAACATGTAATTGTTTTCACTATGATTATGACTCATATTGTATGTATGTGTATTAACCATGACATGTTTTACATCCCAGAGGTCCTTCCTCAGCAGGGATCCATGAAATAAGATTGATAAATAAATAACAGTCACCTGCACTCCCCAATTTCTCAGTGCCGAGTCTAAAGAGGGGGAAAGACAAAATCATGTTGAAGAGTGGTGTTTTAAATCGCAACGCTTTTTTTTTTTTCTTTTTTTTTTTTGGCTCTACTACATCTGTGTTGGTGTCGCAACAAGTATGAAATTGCATTGAAAGAACTTAAGATTAAGAAAAACATCAAATGGTTGGTGTGTGTGAGAGAGGGGCGGGGCGAGTATATGGATGGGAAGAAGTGACTACATGCTAGCACTTCCTAGGGAGAGGGAAAGTCATAAACTGTCAACGAAGGTGTTTAATAATTTACCTCAAACATTGAAACAACTGGAAGTTAAAATTCATGTTGTACACAAGGGGGCTGCAGGGGAAACTATCACTGCAAATAAAGTACCATTGCAGTTTATAAAACTACAAAAGTACTATCTTTTTCTTTCTCAGTAAAATAATTTAATGACAATAGTTAATGTTTCACTTTAAGTTTCCCAATCCTGTAGATTATTGATTTTAAGACAACACACAGCAGCACCTTGTTAAGTTCCATAGAACTGAATGTGTGGTGTACTGACTGCAGTTTCGTGAGCGGCGGTACGTCCTCGAGGTGGACGACAGCATGGGTCTGCGCAGCGCCCTCAACAGGAACAACTGCCCCGAGCAACAGCACAGCAACCTGATGCAGGCCATCCAGCCTGCCAGCAACGACATCGCACCCAACATCATACGCAGGAGTGAGTCTACACATTACAGCCCTCACTGATAACTACTGCGATAAGGACTGTTCTGTCCTCTCATATTAATAGCCTCAGATCCAGCCGAATTATTCCTACGTCCATCTGTTATTTGATTGAAATGCAATTTTTATTTATAATTATTAGTAACAAAATATGATTCTGCTTGATTGGCTATCAAAATATGACTGCAAATATTTTTCAGTAATTTTCCAAAAAAATCAAAAAATTTGTTCACTTTTTTTTTTAAATATAATTCATTTCAAAGAGAGACATGTAAAGAACATAAAAAGTTTGGGTTGCGTATGTAAAAGTGGTTGCAAATAGGGGTTGAGAGCTGGTATGTAAAAGTGAGACAGAGCCACTCCACACCATCTGTCAAGCAGTGTAGTGTGCTAACTCTCTCTCACTTTTACACATCTTTAACAGCTGGCAACCCCTACTTTGTGATAACCCAAACTGTTTATGTTCTCTACATATCTCTCTTTGAAATTCATTATAATTTATTCTAAAAAACAAGTTAAGTTTCAATGAAAGATACTTGCAGCTATATCTGGGTAGGCAACCCAACAAAATTCTACTATTAATAATTAAACATGAAAATTGCATTTCAATCAAATAAGAGATGAACGTAGAAACATGCAGCTGGATCTTGGACTATAACAGCATATCAAATTATATTAAAATATTATAGTTTCAGAACCAAAAATATTCATATACTTCCTTTTATTTTTCAGGTGATATTCCAATATCACACTGTGATATCAGAGGTAAGCAGCTTCTCGTTTGCAAACCTATTATTTTTTAATCAGTAACATACTTAAGTGAACATATATCTTCTAAGAATATTCTGTCTCGATATTTCAGATGTTATTGAGCCTTTGAATGAGCTTTCAACTTTAGTGAAGAGACTTAGAGATGAAATAGAAAGTCAGGTAAATTTTGAGTTGCTGCTCTATGTAATTTAGTTTATGCACCTAAGCAAATTTCTGTATTTATGTCCATGTTATGAACGTTTTTATACTAAAAAGAAATCCTTCGTTGTCTACACAAACTGGTTCTCTGATGTATTACACAAAATCTACCTTTATTCATGTGCTGAAAAATCAATGCTGTTTTATATTTATGGTTTTACTTCAATTTTTTATGCAACTGTAAAATTTCTTTCTAATATCTATGCTCACTTCTGTTTTCTTCTTCTTCTTTCAAATAACCCATTTGGAGGGTACGATAAGCAAACTTTGGCTATGTTTCTTTGTATTTAATTTTCTTCGCTTCCAAACTCCCTGCATTCGTTGAGAGTGTTGTTCCTTTTGTTCCTGGGTCCATTTCCTTCCCTTTATGTATTTATGTCTTTCCTGAAAACCTGCCATTTGAATCACTTCTCTAAAGTGTTTTCTGTTGTCTATTGTTTCTTTATTCACTCCAGCGTTTTTCATGTCCTTTTCAGTTTCATTGAACCATGTGGGTTTGGATTTGTATTTGTTTAGTAAGGTGAAGATCTGTTTTTTTAGTCTATTATTATAAATTCTGTATATATGCCCGTAAAATTGCAGTCTTCTTTTCCTCATTATAACTGTTAATTTTTTTATTTCCAAATATACTTCTTGGTTTGGTCATGATGTGTATTCAGCACTACTATTACTATCACTTCTGTTTTTATATACACCTATTACAGCAACAATAAATTAGGAAGAATGCTGCGAGCCGATATTTACATGGAAAGGAAAGATAAACTGTACCCACCTTTCCCCAACCATGAAGGGAGGAGGGAAACAGCAATTAATGCACATTATTGTAGTTACTATTAATCTCACTGGAGCTTACATCTTGGTTCCAATTTCCCTACTTTCCTATTACATGAATTTTTACATTGGGTACATCACTCAGCATCTTCACCGATAATTTGCTGTAATCCTTGACTAACTTACGTACAGATAAAAACTTTTCCACTCTTTTACATCTGAAATCAAATGCTACTTAATGATCAGATCATCTCTTCCCATCCAATACAACACATTCATGTTCCACAGATCTCAATATAAGAGACTGGCTCTGTAGGATGTACAATGTAATTGTATTGATGTGGAAAGTTGTCAATTTACAGATAAACAATTGCATAACAAAACAAATACACACTAAAATTTGTAGTCACAGCATAATATATAGAATAATTATATCAACTACATTTACACAAACTGCTACCACTTATTTTGTAGATATCTTAGAAATAAATTCATCGATGGAGTAAAAAGAGTTATCAATAAAAAATTCTTTCAATCTTTTCCTGAATTTAAACTTATCATCTGATAGACATTTAAAATGTGTTGGGAGCTTATTGAAGATCTGTATCCCTGAATATCAGACCCCTTTCTGAACAAATGACAATGACTTGTAATCCTCAAGAAGATCATTTCCGACCATTACTATCAATTTTCACTCAAAACTCGCCCATGCTTCATTATAAATGTGTGCCTTATTTACATCAAACAGACCCTTCTCGTTCCCTGTGCCCACTTTCTTCTATTTCTTCTATTTTTTAACATTAAAGTTAACATTCATTGAAATCATAAGTAACAGCGTAACTAAACTTATTGTCTACATATATCATTTTAGTTGTTAATCATAATGTTTCAGAATGAAAAATAATCTATGCTACTGTAAACTAAAGAGACTAATATTGCAAAATATTTTTGATAGAATGCTGCTGATTACCTGTTTGTTTCAGAGAGCTGAAATCAACTACTTACGATCACTTCTCGAGCGGTGTGATTTTTGTCGCCAATGTAAGTACATGTTCACTAGATAAGTTCAGGTTTTTAATATAAATCATGGTAAAATGTTTTAAGGTTCTCTCAAGAATAAACTTATTTTTATTATCAATTCATTAAAAAAAGTGAGAGAACAAAATACACCACAAATTTTTAAATTTATTTTAACATATTTGATGCACGAACCTACTACGCTGTCGTAGCAGGGGGAGAGGTGATACTCCCACGTGGCGCGTCCCAGGTGGCGGATAGCGGGGTCCTCACCGGTTTACCGGCGGACTTGAGCGAAATAAAATAGTTCTCACGGACCAAACACACCACAGCAAGACATCTGCTGCCCATACGAACTAACAATCCGTACGATGAGAGTGAATCGATAAAATGATTCTTTCGCCCTGGGTGATTTCACACCCACCAGCAAAAATCAACCATAATTTAGCATTAAAAGATTAGAGGAAATCGACAATGACTTCAAAAGAAACAACACAAGAAATTTTTTCAAAACTTTCTGGGAAGAACTGTCTACATTTAAACCTCCAAGTCTTTGCTTCCGTCGACCTGATGGTGTGCTTGAAACCAACACAAAGGCCAATTGTGACATTCTGAAGCAGTTCTTCGAGAAGCTGTGCAACTGTGAACCACCTACAGAGAAACTCCATTTCCAGATACCCTCCCCAAACCATGACTCAGCTCCACCAACACTGGGTGAGATCCGAAATATCATACTTCAGTTGAAAAAAAACAAAGCACCAGGGGAAGACGGAGTAATAGGCGAGATGCTCAAGATCGGGGGTGAACTACTGACTGAACGGCTGCACGCTATTATTTCAAATATATGGGAGACCGAAGTCATACCTGCAGATTTGAAAATTGCATTAATTCACCTGCTACATAAAAAGGAGACAGGACCGATCCAAACAATTTTCAAGGGATTTCACTTCTGCCAGTCGCTTATAAAGTACTTTCTTGTGCCCTCCGGTCAAGGTTGGAGAAGCAGACAGAACACAAGATTGGTGAATACCAAGCAGGATTCCGACCACACCGATCATGCACAGAACAGATCTGGAACCTAAAAATGATACTCCAACATCGTCAGTCAACCCGCACAGTGGTAACTTTTGTAGACTTTAAGAAAGCATATGATTCGATTGACCGCACTACGCTGTTCAATATACTACGTGAATATGGAGTAGATAATAAAACAACTATTTTAATTCAACAAACTTTGACAAATACAACTTCAAAAGTGAAATTTATGGGTGAAATCTCTGAATCTTTTGAAATTAAAACTGGTGTAAGACAAGGGGATGGGTTATCACCGCACCTGTTCAACTTGGTACTAGACAAGATCATTAGCATATGGAAAAAATAAATATCTGGAATATATATGGGAACAAAGGATAAATGAATCAACATAAAGTGCCTTGCTTTTGCGGATGATCTAACAGTAATTACACGAACTGTCGATGAAGCCAAGCATGCTGTAGAGAAGCTTCATGAGATAGCTATCAAAACCGGCCTCCAAATCTCTTATGAGAAAACGCAATATATGGACTCCAAAAGCACAAACCTGAAGCCACTCGTGACCAAATATGGCACTATCAAACAAACTAAACAGTTTAAGTACTAAGGAGAAATTATTGGTAATACTGGAACTGAGAAAGAAGCCCACAAGAACCGCGCTGAAAAACTGCAAAAAGCATATGCTATTACTTGGAATATGTACAACAAGAAATCGCTTTCCACCAAAGCCAAACTCCATCACTACCACACCGTCGTTCTTCCAGGAGCACTGTATGCGATGGAGACATCATCATTAACGGTAAATGTCAAAGGAATAGAAAAAATAGAAAGACTGATACTGAGAAAAATATTTGGCCCCAAAATCCAAGATGGCATCTGGATGCGCAAAAGCTCAGAAGAACTGTATTCACTGACCGAAAGATTCACCTCACTTGCACCATAAAGACGCATGAAATTTTATGGACATATAGCACGAATGGATGACTCACAACTTGCCAAGAAAATTTTCCACATCGTCAACGGTCCGCGACAAAACAAAGCACGCTGGTTTGTAGAAACCCAGAAGGCCCTCGCAGAAGCCAGCCTTGACCCACTGACATCCACACGCAGTAAATATAGACAATTGATCATCTCACATAAATTTGCCCCTAAGAGCCCAACATCAAAAAATCTGAAACTCAGAAATGCATGGACACAAGAGAGACGTCAAGCGCACAGCGAAAGGATGTGAAAGTTTTGGGAAAATAAGAAGAACAGCAAGAAGAATAAGAAGGACAATGCAAATTAATGGTTCCACGCGCTCCTTAGTGGGCTAAACGATATAATAATAATAAAATTTGATGCAGGTTCTATTCATTGAGCAGCAGTGACTTTCTCCCTTCCTTCCCCTCTCTCATCCTCACACACACACACACACACACACACACACACAAATAATTGTTTGACCAGATGTATGCACTAAAAGAACTGGACTTTATTTTTCCTCCAAAATAATAATAATTACTGTGTGTTTGACAGGAAGCAAAGTGTGCTGATTAGCAAGTATAAATAAGACAAGAGATAATAGGATTCATCATTTGTCACAGGAGGTGGCAGAGCAGAATAGAATCACTGAAGGTTCCATACACAGATTCTGTATTAAATTGAATTAAATAAAAAGACATGTAAAAATTTTCTTAAAAATCAATAACAAATTCATTATAAATTTTGAAAAATCTTGTATCAAATCGTACATATACAGCTAGCAAAACTATCTGTTAAAAAAGTAGTATGGGCCTTAGAAAAAATTTGAATATTTTTAAAAGTATTTTTTGCAAAATATATAAGTTCTCCACTGAATGTCACATGATATTTTTCTTGAAACACTTATTTTCTGAAGTATCAATTTCGTTAAAATCAATTTCCACAAAACCAATAACACCAGAAAGATTGGGTTCCTGCTAACTTTAGCAGGCTACGTATGACCTTGAGTTTTCAAACCAGTAGATTTGTAAATCAGAAGGGAGGGATTGGTACTTTTTATGGTTCTATGCTATAAGCTTCCACAATTCATGGAATATGAAGGAAAATCCAAACATTTTCAGAGTTTAAAGGATGCCAGATTTCACCTAATGGCAATGCCAATACCAATGCCAATTAAACTCTCTATAATTCTTTTCACTCCACGTTACTTTTAGAAATTTTGTGTTATAATCATATTATAGGTAGTAAGAACTAAAGTTAATTTAATTGTGATGGAGCACAAATTCTTGTGATATTTTCCTTAGACATCTATTTATGTCTTTATTATTATTATTTTATCATATATCCTGATAGTGTAAATTCTCCAACCCATTTGCTTTTGCCATTTAACAATTTTAATTTTAAATTCTTTCAGCGTTTTTGGTAAAACTAGACGACCCGTGCGAAAATTTCGCGAATAAAATGTGATGAATAGTGAGGTTGAATGCTTGTAATATAATGATGAGTAGAAACGTACTTTTTTTTATTAGTATAATAGCTTCGCATCAAAATACTCACAACGTATTACGAAACAGTTAGGAAACTTTAAAACACTCTGTATTTATGACAAACTGTTACTGACCTTAACAGAATAAAACCAACCTGGAAAAAATGCACACAACATATCCACATATCTGAAATATTTGTTGCTGTGGGAATAAAATGTTTACACAGGAATTGTGTAGCAAGACGACAGTGTTTCCGTAACAGAAAAAAAATATCCGAAAAGCTACTTATTGCTTAAAAAAAAGTTTATTGACATTTCTGTGATATCCGCTATTGCTAGGGACTTGGGTCTTAACAGTCTCATACGCGCTACCTCTTTAAGCACCAAATTCCGGAAAATTCTTTCTTAATTTATGATTTTACCTAGCTGGAGACCTTAATTTTTAAAATGATATGTCATTTATTGATTTTGGCTTGATATCGAAGAAGATAAATTGCTTGTAATAAAAAAAATACGTTGTATAAATAATATTGATACTTTCGCCCTTTAAGGTTCGAATTCCAAAAAATTTCTTTTATAAAATATGGTGTGAACAAAGCAACCACCTTGGTCTTTAAAATGATACCTCATTTATAGATTTCGGTTAGTTGTCAAGCGAGGTAAAAAAAAAAAGTTTTGAGACATGATGATATTTTTGCCCCTTAAGGGTTGAATTTGGAGAAAATTTTTTCTTAAAATATGATGTGACCATAGCGGATAATTTAATATTTAAATAGATACCTCATTTATTGATTTCGGTTTGGTATCAAGGGAAATAAATAGCTCGTGACAGAAAAATGCGTTGTAAAAATATTAATACTTTTGCCCTCTAATGCTAGAATTTTTAAAAATTTCTTTCTTAAAATGTGGTAACGGAACCGAAGACATTACGAAGACGTCAATCTTTTAAATCATACCTCGTTTATCAATTTTGTTTAATTGTCAAGGGAGATAAATGTCTTGAGACACAAAAAATGCATTTTAGAAATACTGAAATTTATGCCCTTTAAGAGTTCAATTCAGAAAAATTCATTTCTTAAAATATGATGTAACCACAGTGGAGACCATAATTTTTAGAATGATACCACATTTATCTGTTTGGGTTAGATATTAATGGAGGAAAATGGCTCGTGACACAAAAATGCGTTATAGAAAAATTCATAATTTTTGCTTTTAATTGTTGAATTCCAAAAACATTCTTTCTTAAAGTATGATGTCACAAAGCTGAGACATTACTACTCATAATCCTACTTCATTTATCGATTTTGGTTAGATATCCACGGAGATAAATGGATCTAAACACAAAAAACGCATTTTAAAAAAATTGACATTTTTGCCCTTTAAGGGTTGAATTACGAAAAATTCCTTTCTTGAAATATAATGTTACCACGGCGGAGACCTTATTCCTTAATATGATACCTCATTTATCTATATCGGTTAGATATTAAGGGAGATAAATCGCTCGTGACACAAAAATGCATTATAGTTAAATTTATACTTTTTCCCTTTAAGGGTTGAATTCCAAAAACATTCTTTCTTAAAGTATGATGTCATAAAGCTGAGACATTACTACTCATAATCCTACTTCATTTATCGATTTTGGTTAGATATCCAGGCAGATAAATGGCCCGAGACACAAAAAACGCATTTTAAAAAAATTGACATTTTTGCCCTTTAAGGGTTGAATTACGAAAAATTCTTTTCTTGAAATATGTTACCACGGCGGAGATCTTATTCTTTAATATGATACCTCATTTACCTATATTGGTTATATATTAAGAGAGATAAATCACTCGTGACACAAAAACGCATTGCAAAAATATTGATATTTGTGCCCTTTAAGGGTCGAATTCCGAAAAATTTCTGTCTTAATATATGACGTCACTAAAGCGGAGATCTTAATCTTTAAAATGATACTTCACTAAACGATTTCAGATAGGTATCTAGGGAGATAAATGACTCGTAACACAGAAATCAGCATTTTAGAAATATTGACATTTTTGCCCTTTAAGGGTCGAATTCCGAAAACTTCATTTCTTAAAATATGATGTGACCAAAGTGGAGACCATAAGCTTTAAAATGACATTTCATTCAATGATTTCTGTTAAGTATGAAGGAAGATAGATACAGGCTTGTGACAAAAAAATACCTTATAGAAATAATATATATGATACTCATCACTTTCCCTAGTAATTTATTTGAATCCTTGACTCATTTTTCTACAAAAGGAAATTTTCCTGTATGGGAAAAATGAATGCATGAAATTGAGTGCCAGCTTGTGCCTATTGTCATCTTTTCCCTTCCATGCAATGCTCTTAATTCCTCTACCAATATTCTTCCAAGCCTTAACATGGATATAAGCCTTCAAAATCCCTGCACTCTGTTCACCCTCCTCCTGTCTTCTAATGAATCTCTATCCATCTCCTTTATAAAATCAGTTATTGACTAGGTCCTGTAGTAACTTCAACAAACAAATCTATCTGTCCTCCTTTGCACCATCCAACTTTTGTATTTGATACCCAAAATGTGGGTCCCATACTGACCAAAGCTTTGCAAACCCCCTTAGCACCTTCTCCATTTTATGAAGGATTTTGTAATGTTTTCCTACGACCTCTCCAGGAGGTAAATATGCAAATGGAAACATATAATTTTTTTCTTTTAAATCCTTCATCAGAAATAGCAGTAGAGAACATAGGGTGGGAGTCAAGGAATTCTGTCTAATACACATAAAATTTTTGAATTTCATATGCATCTAATCCATTATATTTTTGTCCTCAAATACTTTCCTTATCTCATATGTTGTTCCTAATTTGAATCTTCTTCACCAAATGCTCTTATCTTTCACACAGTAAACCACCATTAAGCAACGAATTTTTATATAATCTCTATTTCACACTCTTTGTACTACGTGTTCTGCTATTGATAAAGGGTATAAACTTAACACTTTGCATGTTCTACCAGTACTGCAATCAGCTGCATAAGCAATGTCTTATTTCTCTATACACATGGATAATAATATTAAAAGCAGCATTGCAACACTACTTTAAGTGTTATATCTGCTTATTTATAAAAATAATCATATTATAGAATGCAACCATTTATACATTTAACAAATTTGTCAACAGCATCAGTATTAATTATTACACTGTATGCAGTTGCAGAGGAACTTTGAATCATATGAATGTTACAACTGATTATCTTCTTTCTTCAGCGGCAGCACAAGTACGTGAAACGTGCTCCAATAACCCTCAGGCATGCTTCCCAGGAGTAACGTGCTACGACACTGAAGAGGGTATCCGCTGTGGGCGCTGCCCCTCTGGATATGTCGGTGATGGACGCAAATGCAAACCTGGGATTACTTGTGACCAAAACCCGTGCTATCCAGGTAATGTCCACAGCTGAGATTGTAATCCATACGATTCACAAATAATTATAACAACAAAGGATATGGAAAATAAGCCATTAGTTTCTACAGATAAAGGCAGAAGGGTCAGACAGATACAAAAAATGGACATACTTTACAATATTTTGGTGAAAAATCTTACTCAAGTTGGAGGCGAGACACATGGACGTGCACACATCCGGATGTGTTCGTCTGACATGATTGAGGTTCATATCATATCATATCACATTTTGTAAAGTATGGTTTTGTGTTCAATGTGGCCTTCCTACCTTTCTATGTGATAAGTGATGGGCTTGCATCATAAACTGTCTTCCAATATGATGTTTATCTACTATTTGAGTACATGAATATGTTATTCAGAAATTTTCGCGGTGATGTTCAGAAGCTGGTTGTGTGGTGTGTTCAGGTGTGCAGTGCATGGACACGGTCGAGGGTTTCCGCTGCGGCTCGTGTCCTCGAGGCTACACTGGGGACGGTCAGAGGTGCAAACCCAGAGGTAGCTGCGACACCAATCCCTGCCATTCTGGTAGGTAAACACTTTTCATTAGCTCTAAAAGGACAGTACACGAATTATAAAAAAATGATGTTTTTTTCACCTTGTCCCTGTTTAAGAAAGCTAAACATATTTTACAAATGTAATTACCATCCAGGAATTCTAAGCATAGTATAGTGAAAGTTTCTCATGAAAAGGAGTAGAAATAAAACTCCAGTATTATCGAGTGATTCGTTTCCCTTATTGTGAAAGTACTCTTCAGTATATGAATTGTATGTGTTTGTTACAATATAACATGTGTGTATGGTGGTTGCAACTTAAATTCCTGGAACATTTCCACATCATTATAATAGGTGCATGATTTCAACACTTCTCTCCACCTCCTTCGCAATATGCCATGTCCTACTGAGTTACTACCAAATTATACGTACGTATATTCACCGATGTATTTCTGGATTTTGTGCCTTGGGTGAATACAATCGGCCATCCCTCCTCCCCACCCCCTCCCTCTTATAGCAGCGCCCTGGGCCAGCACTAGGAATCTTGGATCCGGGTTAGTGATCTTAGCAGTCACATAACCAGTTGGGGCCCACCCTCATGCCAGATGGGCAACCCCTTTTTTTAGCTCTACAACTGGCCGGGCGACAATGGATGGATTCTTGGACTGGGGACCCCTACAGCTGTTGATCAGGGCCACCCATCAGACGGCAGGCCCGGGGCACATTTGACCCACTTACCTCCCCCCCCCCCCCCACACACACCATCCCTGGCAGTGGTGTATCTAGAGATTTTCTGAACCATGGCAAAAACTTTGAAACTTTCTGCCCCCGAGTATCACTGCCGTCACTGCCACCCCGAGTATTGCCACTGCCCAGCTGTAGTGGAGCTAAAAAAAATTATGGAACCTACACCCTTAGGATAATATGTCACTACATGTATTTATATTTTATGTCTTCTGCCTGCAATTTCCTTCTGCTATATAGTTATGCAAAACCTTTATCTCTGAAACTGCATACCTGGCAGTCAGTCCCTCTCTGAATTTATCTTTATTCCACACTTTCCCACCTAACCAGATAAAATGTCTGGTACCTCTGTGTCTGCTCTGTATTTATTTATTTAACACCTGGCTATGTATTTATCACAAGATATGTAATGAGCACTTAGTGTAATACAGAACAGAAGATGAATTACAAACTAATTTTGATTAGAAATGTAACTTTTCACACTGTCATATGCACTCAGAAAGTCAATAATTTCCCCTGTAAATAATTTGAGAGAACACGACCAAACACTGTGATAAATTGTTTTATTGTTTGCACCGTAATTACACCCCCAAAGTGTGGTCTTCGATACTTGAATAGCAAGTTGATACATATTTCTTGATTAGTGCAAATATTATTAAGGACGTACGAATCTTACACGTAAGCTCAAATTCTGGTTGTTCCTGGTTGGTATGAGGAATGTTGATTTTGTATCAAATATTACTTCCATGTTCAATGCAACTGAAATGATTGTACCTTTGATAGAAAAGAATATCAGAAGATAAGCCTATCACTTTGAAGATGATTGATGTACAGATAGATTGAGAGTTGTGTATTGTTTATAATTTTATTATCTTACAAGGGCATTTTCCCCCCTCCAAACGTGTGGTGGAGTTATATGATTTGAAACAGGCAGCCAGTAGATAGGAGTGGTCTTGATGATTGTGTATATGGTTCTGTTAATATGCCTGCTATTCTGACAAACAGGACAGTGGTATTCTGCAATGTAATACATCAATCGAACAAACAGCACCTACGATGGAAGTTTTCACCGTATGTTGAATGTGAAATATTGCATGCACATTTTGGATATTTGTTGACAGTTAGCTTCGAATATTTAAGGTGCTCTCTGCAGCAAGAGTGCTATCAAGATGGAAGAAGGTAACTTCTGTTTTATTAGTGCTAGACTGAAGTCTCCATTTGAAACAATATTTGCTGGGTAGGTGGATGTATTGATTTATTTGCTGGGTGTGCTTCCAGTCCTTTGACCAGTTGTTAATCCAGACAAGTCCTCATTACTCTACCATAGTCTTCAGAAAACTCTCTACCATAACTTGTAATTACTTGAAGATATAGCAGAGATGGTAGGCATAGTTTTCACTGTGAATGGAAATAACTGGTAATACTGAAACGTCCTGAGTAAGGTTTTTTGCAGTCAATATGGCCACCACGCGGCAATCGGGTAGTTCATTAGGATTATTAATTTTAATGTCTGTCTCTATAGGTTACTACAAAACAACATTCACCAGAGTTCAAAAGATCACACGTAAACAGTTTATTTTAAAACACAAATACCCAGGCTGGTACCAGTTCCGTATTACAATGAAAGTTTAAAACATCGAACTTCATCTTGAATAAATCAGGTTTGTAACTAGAAAATGACAACCTAAATTGCACACACTTGTCAGACTGGGCTATCGAACGAATTTGGCAGTCTTTACATCTAACAGTACGGTGATGCGGATTAGGGGAAAGCACCCACAGCCCGGCAAAAACTCCACATAGCTCCCACTGTGGCATAAGGTGTTCATGGAGAAATTATAAAAGAAATTGGTAGTCATCGTAACAAGGGGAGTAACAAGAGAGAGAGAGCAAGAGTGAAAGTTAGTGTGCATTTGAGTTGATTATAGTTACGCTGACAAACGACCTTGTATTCTTCGGATATCTATTAATGAAATGCAACTGGAATAAATGTCAATGAATCATATGACAGTTTATTGTTATTTAAATAGAAAAGATTAAATGAATAAGTTTGAAGGTTAAAGTTTAGAAAGAGTTAAAAGTGGGACATTTGTCGCTGGCAACCGCGTTGTAAGAAGAAGAAAAAAATAAAAAATACGAAGTCCGATACCAATAAGACTGTAAGAAGAACAATCATTAAATTTAAATACAACACCACTTGAATCAACCACCAAGTGATAGGCATGTCAAATCACCACAGCCACTTGTAAAAGACTAACTAACAACATGGCTGGTCTGTTTCTTGTTCGTCTTGCAGCCAATCATAGTTCTTTTTAATCAAGCAATCATATGTTTATTTAACACCTCATACACCAGAGATTACTTCTTGGTGTAGCCTGTCCATTCCACTCTATTTTCTCTGTTTAACCCTGAATCTCGCTTTTCTGTCTTCCCAGCTAACATACCCTCTGCCGGCTCAACCCCTTAAACCAAAAAAGTTCACCAAATCTACACTCTACCTTAAACATTGTTAAAAATATTCTTCCATTGTTCCTAGATCCCCAGTCAAATTGTCCTGTGTAAGTTACTGCCCCATACTGTCTAGATATTATACTGGGCAAGCAAAAAATATAAAGAATAGAGTGAATTGTGGAAAACCTTTACAGAGCTTCATCTGTCTAATAGTCCTAGTGCCCAAGATAACTTTAAATGTTTTGTTGCTGAGAGTGTTATTAATAATTGTGAACAAGGTTTAACAAGGTATTACTTGTAGAAGTTTACAGACTAGTGCTTACCTCGAGACAGTATCAGAGAGCAAAGTTATATCCTCAAAAGTGATAGACATTTATAGTTTTATTTAAGCTCCTGCTTTATTGTGTGTTGTTAAAGAAAGTACTATGTTGATACAGCCTCAAAATCATGTATATTAAATTTAGATTGCTTGCAAAATAGTTCCGTTTGTTCTTCTGCATATCAGCTTTTGAATTGTAATCTCTAGGTATAATCCTAGAATCTGTTTTTCATAATTCTTTAACATACATATCACTACTTTCATGGAAAAGCTACTGACTTATAATAACAATCTCTAATACTCTCATGAAATCAGTTCATTAATATTTCCACCTTTACATATTATCTATACTAGGGAGATTAAAATAAAAAAAGAAGAAAGAAAGAAGGAAAAAACCCTGCCATTTTCTGATGATACCCACAGAATCTATTTCTTATAATTCCTTAACACACACATCCCTATTTCCATGGAAAAGGCATCATACTGATCTGAAAGACTCCAGTGATATCATGAAAGCCGGTCGTTAATATTTCTTCCTTTTTTGAATACTTGCTAGTTTGTTATCTATCTTTATACATAGCTATTAAAATGCTTTATCAGCACCACAACCCTAGAAACTTTCAGTTGCATCATTCAGCTTTATTTCTCTGACCATAATTTGTTTCACTAAATATATTTTCTTTTTTCTCCATACTTTTCAGCCCTACCCAAGCCATAATGTGTGATAATCACATCCCATAGGCCATTCTCCTCTGTGTACTTATAATTCACAGGATGTTTTATGCTTCTTCAGGTGTGCAGTGTGTGAACACTGAGAACCTCCGTACTATCGTTGTGGGGCTTGTCCGGCGGGTCTCACAGGAAATGGCACCACGTGCCGCGATCTGGACGAGGTACGAGTGTGCAATTTACTGTATTTAATCTTCTCCTTATGACGTGAAATCAGTTTCAGAACGATTGCCAAGTCCCCGACTGCTTCACGCACGGCTGTGCTATGTCGTGTTGTTCCAGTGTGACTGGCAGAGCCCTGCGACCCGCACGCCAGGTGTTACAACCTCCCCGGAGGCTTCCGGTGTGGACCGTGCCCGGCGGGTATGACCGGGAGTGCGGGGTGGGAAGGATTCGGCCTGGAGGAAGCCTACCAGAGGCGACAGAGGTGCACGGACGTCGACGAGTGTGCAGACGGTCGTAATGGAGGTTGTGTTCCAAACTCTATCTGCATCAACCAGCAGGTCAGTTCACTCTTCTCTGTAGTTTTTTTTTTTTTAAACACATTTTAAATAATGCTCATTGATTCTGGATAGCGATATAAAAATAGCAGAGTGTTACATCAAATCAGCCAGTAGCTGTCACAGCTGGTTTTTAATGTATTTTGACAAATGTTTAAAACAAGCAGAAGATATATACTTTCTTAATTTAAATATAGGCAAGCAGAATTATCATCATTAGTAATCTAATTGAATACATAGAACTGAAAGTGTGCTTCTCAATGTATTAGTGTTAATGATAAGGGAACGTGCATATCCACGTAGCTCCATTTTGGCCTCCTGTGAACCCCCACCCCTCCCCCCTCCCCCCCCCCACGTAGCACGTAGCTTTTTTCCCTTTTGATTCCAGAAGACATTTTGTACTGTTTTCTCTTGTCAGACTGTTGTAAATTACTTACGGAGATAATTAACTGAGGGAAATAAATATTCACATGCTGTTGTGAATTCTATTCCTCATTTTTACTGTGAAAAATGTTATGAAAGGAAAGCTATGTGGCCTGGCTCGGAACCCCCCCCCTCCCCCCACGTAGCCTAGCATACCCTAGCGTAGCCTAGTGTAGCCTTCCAGCCAACCCCCCCCCCCCCACCCCCTGGACCGAGCAACGTAGTTTGTGCACGGTCCTTAATAGAAAAAGTTATCACATACAATTGCAGACACCAAGATGAACTAAAACAGAGGAACATGCTTAAAGAAATATATTTTTTGACACAGACCTTTTTCAGGAAGGAAAGTGTTTTCATGCTGAATTGACTGAAAATGTCAGTGAAATGTGCAAGGGGCTTGTATAGTATGGTGTGGAGTATTGTCAGAGAGAATTAAATTACTATTCTGTGATGTATGTATAACAAAAATAATAAAAACAAAGTAATACATAGCAGCTACACGTTTTTGAAATGAAGAGTATGGTTGATTTTTAATTTAAACCTTATGTAGTGACATGAAAAAAATCATGAAATGTTAATTAATATATTTTTCTCCGGGCTTCCAGCCGTGTTAAGATGTCACATTTGCGGGACGTTTCGAAACCCCCATTTTTAATTGTTTTGCTTTGCTGCACATCTTTCAACAATTCCCTGTACTTCATGTCAAGTGGCATAAAACATTGCCATACCATTTGCCAAATGAGTGCTGCCCAATTAAGTTTGTTATCAAATAATATTTACAAATTTGTGTCTTCAACAAGCAATTCCTCCTGCAGCTTTAAAATCATATAAGAACTTTATTTTCTCTCTGTGTGCTAATAAACTGGGTTTTTTGCACATTTTGTTGACCTATCCAGCTGTATTATCTATCTAGATCCTCATACCAAGTGTGGTGGATGAGCGGTAATGCTCTGGCCTCACATTTGGGAGACACGGGTTCAAATCCCCGTTCGGGCACCCAGGATTTGGGTTTCCTGTGGCTCCTCAGATCACCCCATGTGAATGCTGGGATTGTTCCGGAAAACGCCACAAGGCCATGGCCAAAATTCCTCACTGTTCCTTGCCCCCAGTCCCTTCCCACCCCTAAAGGAAAAAAAAAGGGTTGGGTCCTCTTGCGGCTATTGAAACTCATCTCCTATTTTAATAGTCTTATATAACAATACGTCATCTTCAAACAACCTTATTTCTGACTACAAATTATAAACACAATCATTCATTACAATAATAAACAGCAAACGGTCCACAATACACTACCCAGTGACACTCCTGTTTTCACTTTCACCTCTTTTGATAGAACATTACTCACATTAACTCTCTGCTTGCACCGACCTTCTCTTTCTTTTCTGCAGGGTTCTTATAAGTGTGGCGAGTGCAATGCTGGATATGTAGGAAATCAAACAGTCGGTTGCCACACGGCTCCTGGTGTATGCCCGGATTCAACCAGATGTGACGTAAATGTAGAGTGCATAAGGAGAACCAGTGGGTATGAGTGCAAGGTAAATATTTACTTATTACAGAGAATCATTAGAGCCAAACTTTTCAAATGGATTCTAAATGAAAAAAAAAAAATGCTTTGCATCGAAGAGAGAAAAACAGAAAAATATCAGGAATTTATATCATGTGGTGTATAAAAGACCGTAACTATTACTGATTACTTTCATGTGGAAATCTAGACTATGAGCACTATTTGTTAGTGTTAATAAATGATACAACATATTGTTGGACTAAATTTAAACCAAAAGACAAAAGTAATTAAATGTAGCAGAAATTATACCAATAATGATAGATTAAATATAAAAATAGGATCAGGTACAATATGAGAATTTAGTGTATTTTGCTACTTAGGAAGTAAAATTAGAACCGATGGCTGAAGCAGAAATGATGTTAATAGCACTAGCGAAAAGAGCCTTCATGAAAAAGAGAAACCTTTTAGTTTCAAATATTGATCTAAACTTCAGAATGAACTTTTTAAAACTCTATGTATGGAGCACAGCACGATATGCCAGTGAAGTATGAACTTCAGGGCCACTAGAAAGAAGGGAAATTGAAGCATTTGAAATATGCTGCTTTAGCAAAATTAAGTGGACTCATAAAGTATGAAACAAACGAATTTTTGGAAATGATGGGCGAGGAAAGAAGTTTGTGGAATAGTCTTACAGAAAGATGAGACAGGCTGGTAGGTCATATTTTAAGACATGGAGGATTGATTAACTTGTTAGTGGAGGGAAAAGTTGGAGGTAAGAACTGCAGAGGAAGACATAGATTAGAATATATGAAGCAGATAAGTGAGGACGTGGGTTGTAAGGGGTATGTAGAGATGAAAATATTAGCACAAGGTAGGAAGGGATGGACGATTGCTTAAAACCAGTTGAGGGACTGGAGACGGCAAAAAAAATGAAAGCAATACATTATAATTTATAAATATGTCGGTGTTATACACTATGATTGTCTTTTATCCATTGTTTTAACCTATCTGCCTGACCTCAATCCCAACCTTCTTTCAGTCAGAGTCTTTTCTTAATATCAAATATTATTTCCAGTGCAAAATAGGATGGGCTGGTGACGGTTACAAGTGTGGACCAGACGGAGATCTGGACGGTTGGCCAGACTACGATCTCGGCTGTCCTGACGCCAGGTGCCGAAAGGTAAAACGAAAAGTATTATGAGACCTAGTAAAATGCTACCGTTCACCTCAATTGTTTCCATTTAACTCCATTTCTGTCCACGACAGGACAACTGTGTGGGCATACCCAACTCCGGACAAGAAGATGCAGACAGAGACGGTGAAGGTGATATTTGCGACAGAGATGCTGACAATGATGGAATTCCTAACAGTCCTGTAAGTAAATCTGTAGTTAATACTATGATAATTGATAGAAATTCTTATGGGAAACAATATAAATAAAAATCTTTTTATTATTTTATGTTTTTAATATTTTTCAGAATACTAAAATATTATAAGGATATTGGTGTAATTTAAATTATTGTAATTGTGATGGTAATGAGATCAGATTAGATCAAATCTAACCATAGACACCTATTTTTCCTTTTCTTATTAATTTTTATCTTAAATTCCTTGAGTGTAATTTTCCCAGCCTCCTATTTTTAAATAAAATATATCATTGTACATTAAATATTCAATGACAGAAACAATGAAACTGCTATTAGGCAATGAAAACAAAAAAGTGCAGGGAAATAGCCCATCACTTACCACAGATGATGGCAGGAGAGGTGAGATGAACACCAAAACAAGAGTATATTTTACAATATTTTGGTAAAAAACCTGCATCAGGTAAGAGATTAGATATGTGTTAAAGGGAAGTCATATGGTTGGTCTGGTTGTGTACACAATTTTTCTATTTCCATTTGTCCCACCTCTTAGCTGGTTAAGGTTTTTTACTGATTATTGTTAGGTGTGTTCATGTTTTTGCCCTCCTGCCTTCATATGTCTTAAGTGATGTCTTATTTACAGCATTCTTCATTTTTTTCATAACACATTATCAAACTGATAAAAGTACTTGTACTACACACATTAAAAATCAAATTGCAAACAGTAATGTTATCATTTCCTCAATTAGTCGATTTTTTCTTTAGGAAGTTGGTAGAAAACTGGTTTGAAGTAATGCTAAACTGAATTCCATCATCATTTTTATAGCCATATTGGAAAAGCTGGGCTGTGAGCATTTAACCTCATTTCATATGGATTCCAGGCTCTTTCTGTCTGCATCTCAATTATTGGGACACGACACTTGATACTAAAAAAAAAAAAAAAATCACTAACTGCACAATTCATCATAGCACCACAACTTACAAAATTTAATGCAAGAATGCATACAGGTATAAGTGGGTGTGTAGGGCAATTGCCACTGGGGCATAAATTTCATCACAGGTAGTCATTAGGTAATGTTCGTTGTGTACACACGTTCCGAGCCTAATGGCTTGTTTTTCTACTTGTGAACGAGGCAGATGCCGAAATATTGTGTAGTTGTTTGTCAGCATAAGTGTTCCTTCTCATCGCAGCCGTCCACTTTGGTATGTGGTGGGTTAATTTCCCTTTCTTCTCTTATTTATATCGCCTAGAAGCCGCTCCCATTTTGCTTAGTTTTATCATAGGTAGTTAATAATAACAGAACTGAAAAAATATGTTTTGTGTTGACCGCCCATGCTACTTGCAGTAACGTAATATTTAAACTACACTTTTTTGTTCATAGATAAACATAGTTTAATTGCAAAAACACACAGCTTTTTCTTGTTTCTGGTGGCCATTAAATGCATGAATAGGTGTTGCCTATTTTCTGCAACTCCTGTGAATTTTGCATTCCTAAAACATAACTTCAAATTAAAGTGTTATTAATATGGAAATGAAAGGTAAAATACACCCATCACTTACCAAAGATAATGAGAGAAGGGCCGCAGTGACTAAAGAATCCTACAGCAAACACAAGAAACACAATATTTTAGGTTGTGCCCTTACTCTTCAAAATAGAAACACACGACTGTGCTCATGTAGGCATCCACAGTTAATGTAGCTGCATGCCTTATTATAATTGCAATGGAGCACATGCTCCAGTGGCAATTTCCCTACACGCCCATTTCCCCCCCCCCTTTCCTTCACCCACTTACATTTGCCCTCTACAAATTTTAAATTCTTTCAATGTGTTTCGTAAATTATTAATGATTTCTCTACAATCCCTGACACCATTACCTATAAAAGACAATCTTCCTGCACCCTTGTGCCTGAAATCGATGCCAGCTTGTGGTCATTGTCATCTTTTCCCATCCATGTGTTACTTTTAATTTTTACACCAATATCTTTTTAGCTTAAAGTGTTATTAGTTAACTCAGCACCAGTGCCAATAAATATGATCCATTAATTTCTGTATAAAAGACTACTATGTTATGCTGAGTAAATTCTGTTACACCGTGTTCAGCTCAATCACATAGTTTTTGTAAATGGGAAATAGGACAACTGCCCCTTGGTATCAAATCCAAACCAAGAAGATTCAGAAGAAAATGGTGGGGACAAACAAGGAGATGCCTGTGATAACTGTCCAACAATTCCTAATTATGACCAGGAAGATGTTGATAAGGATGGTATTGGAGATGCTTGTGATGCTGACATGGATAATGATGGTAAAGAATCATTTTCACAATAAATACAATAATGGTTATTACAATATATTCCTATTAGAAAACTATAATTTTGCTGTTCAATAATAATTTATTTATCATTTTTGGTTCAATTATAAATTAAACTAAACAAAAAAGTTATTACCTTTGTAAAACTGTTTTATTTGATTATTTGCTATTTGCAGGTATACCGAACCAGTTTGACAACTGCCCAACTAAAGCAAATGCAGACCAAAGAGACACTGATAGTGATGGGCTGGGTGATGTTTGTGATAACTGTCCTAAGGTTCCAAACGTTGATCAGCTGGATGCAGATAACGATCTGGTAGGAGACGTATGTGACAGTGATATTGACAGAGACAGGTATTGACATTGTGAACTACCTTAACTGAATCTTGTATGGTACTTAAAATAACCTACATGCTATCAGAGAGGAAAATTGTTTCCTTCCCACAAAGTTATAACTCATGAAAAGTACAAGGACTATTTCTTCTCTTAGAGCATTCAAATAAACTTTCCTACTGATTATCATTTTACTGAGGGGTATTGAGTGTTTCTACAAGATACAGGACTATCTGTACCAGTTAGTAACAACCACTACAGTTCTCTGGTGTTCATAAATCATATTCATGAGTTACTGGGGATGATTTCATGGGTGATACAAAAGAAAAGAAAGAATGACCATTATTACACCCTCGGGGAGGAACTAAAATTCATATTCAGAATTCAGAGGTAGAAGCAGTAGAGTCATTCTTGATGTGGATTTACAATTACCTTTACAGACTGGGATAGAAGTAAGATTAAAAACACAACAGAATAGAAATTTTCAAATAAGCTAGCGAGGGAAGAAGGCATTACACAAATCGCAGAGCAGATCACAAAGGGACCAAACATGTTGGATATCATCCCAAGAAAGCCTGATGTTTACTACAGAGGGTCTCAGAATACGGAAGGAATAGGTGGTTATCGAGCAGTTCTAATGGATATAACTACGACAGCAGATTGGAAAGTAACGCACAATAATTTTTTCTTCCCTGGTATTGCAGCTGGAATGTTGAAATTTCATGATGATATAGTTTGTGCTGTAAAGGGTATTTTGTTTTCATGTGCAGCTCTAATGAGAGAAGCATGAACTATGAAACAAACATGGCGCACATGTTACTGTCATCCACGTGTGAAGAGCAGCGAAGTTTGGTTTGATATTTGTGGTTCAAAGGGCATTCACCGAGTGAAATTCACAGGGAAATGCGTGGCATGTAAGGGGAGGACTGTATGTCTCCAGGTGATCTACATTCTTCCAAGAGGGCCACGTGAACCTTAGTGATTCGCCACACTCCGGGCAGCCGGTAACAGTTTCAACTCCGCAGAATGTCCACCCCACTGAGGCAGCAATCTTGAAGGACTGGCGTGTGCACCTGCGAACCTTATAGCAGACGTTCAACATTTCCTGTGGTGCAGTGTACGACATTGTTCATGACATGTTGAAATTCCATAAAATTAGTGCTCGCTGGGTGCCTAAGAACCTGACCAGAAGGGCCAGCGAATGATGACAAGCTTGGATCACTCAACGCATTATGCCGCAGAATGGCATGACTTTCTGAAAGGAATCTTCACTGGTGATGGCTACACTCCCAACAAACAGACTTCTATGAACAGGGCATATTGAAACTGTTACCACAAGGGGAGAAATGTGTTGAGAAAATTGGTGACTATGTCGAAAAGTAGGTCAAATATGTAAGTTAATTTGTGATTTGTTTGGTTGTGTTACATATTAAACTTTTTGGGAAAAAAATTATTGTGCATTACTTTCCGATCTGCTCTAGTATTTGCTAAAATAAAAGCTATTAATGGAATTATAAATTGCATGGTTTGCAGAACTAAACTGATATTCCAGGGAAAAGTTTAGTATGTTATTTACTAACGTTGAAAGGAACTACTAACAGTTCAAGATAATCCTAAAGACTATGGAAAGGAAAAAAAAATCAAGGAAAAGCATGGAACCTGTGTACTATGGATCTGCTAAAGAGATAACAGAACAAGGATGTAGTGAACACTTGAAATTACTAAACACAGAATTAATAGCAGCAAATAGGAAACCTAAATGGGCTCACAAAGGATATTTTTTGCTGGAATAGGACCACCTGATGATGCAACCAGAAATTTGTAGGGCTGTATGATGGAGAGCCATAATGTGTGATGAAATAAACTAGTTTTTAAATAAGGAACATGGGGTTAATAGGAGTTATTCATGTGTATCTCAGTTTAAGGGCTACATGCAAAACATCTCCGGTGAAATGTAAAAATGAGGCCAAGTCTACAGCAGCACACTGCACCTTCTAAAGATCCCTGTCAGAGTGAGCAAGAAAATATCAGCAAAAACAGTAAGAACAGTTGTATCTTGAAACAGTGACTTGCAAAATGAAGAAATTCTTAAGAAAAGGAGTTAGGATTGGAAATGTAGTATCAAAAGTGACGGTAGTGGAAGCAGGAACGCCACAGGGTGGATTATTAGGACCATTGCTGTTAATCATTCTGATAATCAGTTTAGTAATGTTTCCAGTATGCCCTGGCAGAGATATTTTTTCCTGCTATCCTAAGCACTGGTAAAAGTTTTATCAACAAAGACTTTTTCACAGTTAGTACAAAAAAACAAATTTCTGCTATCTTACATAAATAGTTCACCTAGCATGGAGGGCGATTGATAACACTCTGGCCTTGGACATTGGCAGTATATAATATTTTTTCCAATCCCATCTGTGATCCCTGCATCAACACAATGGAATTAAAAAATTTATATATATATATATAAAACAAGGATCCAGACTTTTGTTTCCTGAATACAATACTGTAACTATGCTCCTTGTCAGGTATCTTATAATTTTGTAACTGCGCAACAAAATTTGTTCTCAGAACCACGAGTTAGATTAAATAGTATCGCATATCATTTTTGTAGTCAGTTTCAATGGTAATTCAAGCAAGAAAGTAGATTTTTACAGTTTTTAGGATAGTATTTTCTGTTTCATCAGTTTAGAGTATTTGCCTGGAGTATAACTTTAATAACTTCTGAAATGTTAATTAGTTAGATTCTGTTTCTAGATTACAAATTTTATTTGATCATTTCAGTAATAGTAAATGAAAGAACAAGACTTTGGGAGTAAAATAAAATTTATTTCAGTTTAGTAATTGCAAAATTACGAAAGTTATTAATACTTTTTAGGAATCGTATCAAAATTATTTATTTACAGCTAAACTGTCAAAGTTACAGATTTTTTTAATAATAATTAAAGCTGATTGTTACAATATCTAGCGGTTTGCAAAATTTCAAGAAGATACGAACATTTTTAACATTCAAGGTCAGATAGCTGGTGTAACCTTCTGGTGTGAGATTTGATATCTGATCAGCTTTCCAGCACATTCTCATGTGACGCAAAAGTTTTGCAGCTTCCCATGGTCCGTGAGTACCAGAACATTCCTTGTTCGCAGTAGCAGCTAGCTCAGTAAGTCGTCCAGAGAACATGAGTGCGGCAACATGTAGCTCAGTAGGCTAGCAAGTTCACTGTGCAAGCTTTTATTTTGCCACAATGTAGGTTCATGTATTTAAGTTTATTACAATATAGCAATGTAGTATTACGCAATGTGGGGCCTCGGGGTTACTTAAGTGTTGGTAGTTTACTAACGAGTTGAATAGTAGAAGCGTGTGACAAACTTTTGGATACTTTCAAATGATCATTAATTGTACTTTGGGGTGTGGTCTGGCTCAAATCAGTTAATCGAATTTGCAACTATACCTTCAGTGAATTTGTCTGATGCCTGTTCAGTTAATTTCTTTGCAAGATCTTTCAAGAATATAATGATTTCAACTAATAACAGACTTTTGAACATTATTTTTACCACCTTTCCTTAGTTTGGGGTAAATACAAGCTAAGTGGTGACCTTTTCAATATATCAAAGCCAAAGCTGAACATTATCCACAGTTATCTATGGTTATAGCCGAGACAAACGTTTTGCATCCACCCCACTGCAAGTCTATGTCTCACGTCCTCCAACAAATATGGTTTATGTATTTATTAGTGTAACTTCATTGTAGCTGCTCTATAGATTATGTTCTACTGTCAAAAGTATCAAATAACTGGAACTAAATCATTATTTCCAGGGATGGAGTGCAAGATAACGTTGACAACTGTCCTAAGATACCGAACAGCGACCAACTGGATACAGACGGGGACGGTCGAGGGGACGAGTGCGACACTGATAAGGATGGCGATGGCATTCCTAACCATCAGGATAACTGCCCACTGGTTCCAAACAAGGGTCAGGAAGATTACGACGGTGTGTAGCTATTAATCATATTTCCTCTCGTCATTATACTTTAATAACTTGATCCAGCTGTTCCATGCCTAGATATTTTGTTGTGATATATGACTTAAAATTGTTACCGCTTTTTACAGGCAATGGTATTGGTGATGTATGTCAAGATGATTTTGACAATGATACCGTTCCAAACTACCTTGACAACTGTCCAAACAACTCAAAAATATTTTCTACAGATTTCAGGTAACTTTTTGTTTTAAAATGACATGAAATTAGACTTAAAAAATGTAGAGGATGCTGCTCCTTTTATTATAACAGAATTGAGTAACAGAAAATTATTCGTATTTCATAAATTCCAGTTTCGGTCTTATTAGTCACTTACTGTGCCCTCCAAGAGTCTGTTTATCTTACATGTAACTTCCTTTATTGCTTGATGTAAATTTCCATTCCTAAAAATTATCATGCTATCATATTATTTTTATTCTATTCCAAAAGAGAGACAGATTTTGAAATGTCAGCTATCCTTCTAAAGTAAAAGAATAATGATTTGAAAAATTTAATGATAAGTTCTAATAAAATACAGTTCTCATTTGTACGACTGAGAAAAATTATCTTTTTAAAAACTGGAAAGAACATAGAATATTATCTCCTAAGAGCTTCATTGAGAATGACAGAGCATATGTGAAAGTGTTACATGCATATTGCTCACTATTTAAATCAGTTTAAAGTTTACTTACATAGTTTGTAGATAGAAACAACACATTCCCTTTGGGTTTCTAGGACATACCAGACGGTTGTACTTGATCCAGAAGGTGATTCGCAGATCGACCCCAACTGGGTCATATATAATAAAGGAGCAGAAATTGTGCAGACAATGAACAGTGATCCTGGGCTCGCTGTTGGTGAGTACAGAATTAAACTTATTTCTTCCTGAAACTTTCTTTCTTTTGAAATTTACCACAGAAATAAAAATCAGCTATTGTTTTTAATAAAAAGATTGATATTGTATTTTCTTTTCAAAAAATTAATTTGGACAATTAAATGCTGAAATGTTGTTAGATTTTCTGCTAAAATTGTTTCTTTATATGGAAGGGAAAGATAACTTATTTCCAACATACACCAAAGTTAAGGGGAGGAAGGCAGCAGCCACAAAAATTAATTTACAAACACAAAAAACACAATATTTCAGGATAATCCCTTTTTCACGAAAACAGGCCATCCTGCATTTGGATGTGTCGACTGTAGGTACTTGTGTGAGATCAATCACTTCTATTTTTCTGAAAAAGGGTTTCACCCAAAATATTGTTGGTTTTTTTGTGTTTACGAATTATTTTTTGTTGCTGCAACCCTCATCTCTTCAACTTTGGTAAGTTTTGGTTTAACTTCTCTACTTTCCATCTAAATATCACCCCACAGTATTTCTTCCAACTCCATTGTTGCTAAAGTTGTTTCTTTGTTATTTAAAAAATGTATATTGCATTTAGAGTACAACTAATAATTCAGTATTCTTTCTCCCTGAAGTTACATCACATAATATTTACATAGTACTTAGTTAAAATGCTTACCCTCCAGCAAACATAGATTTTAATATTACCTCCAAATATGATGGGTACAGAGAAGAAGTTTGTGAGGTTTAAAAAAAATTATTTACTAATTAATGATGGATACTATAATTTTTAATGTGGTGTGTGTTTGTGGCAGAATAATTTAAGCATTCATGAATGTAAACAATAGAATCAAGGAGAAAATCTTCACATAATACCCACTAAATTAACTGTACTCTATATCAATGTGTATTTATCACACAGCTACCTCCACACCTCTTTCATATCAGGCCTACCAAAATTCAACAACAGCCAACATCTCTTCTACCTCAAATATTATATATTTTACAGATTCATTATTAACCAAAAAAGATCTTTCAAAATCAATGTTTTCTTCTGTGTTACACTTATTAAGCATCCAAATTCCCAATTTGCCTGTCTTGAATCCAGATCCAGAGGCTCAGGTTTCGCTGATTCTGTCTTGAATCAAGCATCTTCCTACCAAAAGTTTAGCCTTCTTGTCTCAAAATAGAATTCAGCAGACATCACAACCTCAATAATCTCCAACCTTATTCCCGAAACCTTTCCTTAACGGCTTATTCAACTGCAACAGATTAAGCAACACAGGCGTCATTTATCTCACTGCTACACTTTCACTAATCCTACACCAAAGACTCATTCCCCCTCATTGTTCATGCTATGCAGGATATATCCTGAGTCATATTTCCTGATATGTACACAGTGCCCTGCCTCATGCTTATGTCTAGCATGAGATAGTTGGTAAAATGTATCTGTCCACCATCCCCTGCAATTCATCTCTCTCTTCCTGTGTTTCTCTCTCTTTCTTCCTGTCTAATCCCTCTTGCATGGCCCTACAATTAAAACATGTACCCACAGCAATAACTTTAGTTATCATGTCATTGCACCTATGACCTTCCGACCTATCACCACTACCCTTAAAAGTTAGTTTGTGTGGTCCTCCAGCATTCATCTATAGGAAGTGAGGGGTTATTTTCCCTGTCCTATCTTATAATTTAGAGTAAAGTTTGAAATCAATACGGCACAAATGATAACATATTTCATGTCAAAACTTTTTTTCTTTACAGGTTTTGATGAATTTGGAGGTGTCGATTTTGAAGGAACATTCTTTGTAGACACTGAAATAGATGATGACTATGTCGGATTTATATTCAGGTAATTAGCACATTTTATTTTAAAACACAATAAATAAGAGCAGCTATAAGGTTAAAATTGTGACCAGAGCATGGACTCCATTGCAATTTTTTTTTTTATTAAATTCAAATCCATGTTAAATTAGTATTATTCAGCATATGTACCTCTAGACCAGTAATTCCCAAATGGTGGTCCGCAGAATCCTGGGGTTCCGCGAAAGGGTCACAAGGGTTCCATGTTCCGTCCAGTAATTAAATAAAATGTTCATTGAAAAAGAGTCATAACCGCGCTGTGAGAAGGCTATCATGGTTGTGCTTCTGTTTGTGATGACTTAAAGATGCAAGACTGGTATTTTAGCTTAGGCTTATAAAAATGGGGATCCAATGTATGGTCAAATAGGGTTCCGTGGCCAAAAAAAATTTGGGAACCGCTGCTCTAGACAATATTTAGGACTCACATTTATGAAATAGGAATCTTATATATCTAGTGTACAAAAAATAATTTTTGGGTTTGTTTGAGCACTAAACTTTATGTATCATTATTTCCAAGTAGAAAAAACATTAAATCATTTCTGACTGAAAAGGGTTTGATATTTTTAAAATTATCAAACAATGTATTTGACAAGAACCAAAAAGATTGATGTTTGCTGTTTTTAATAAAAATTGTGATGAAGCTTCTGATCGAGTGGTACAGAAATAGATTGAGAGCTTGGTATGCAATCACTTCTTAAATTCTGTGATAAAAGGAACATGCGGTTCAATCCGGACAACCAAGATTACATAAAAGGAAGTTGTTTGTAAAGCTGCAACATACATTCAGCAGAGGATTTTCACTTGAGGCTTAAAATAGAATATTTCTGATAAAATAGGCATAGTAATTCAAGTTAATGGTACACAAATGGAGCTCTTGAAAGTATTTGAAAGAGTGAGCTACAAAATGTTGGTGTAAGTAAAAACCATTGCAGTGGATGAAATTTTGATTTGCTGGGTAGAAGAAATCTTAAAAGAGTTAGGGCAAGGGGGTGATGGTGGAAGGGGGGGGAGGGGGAGGGTGGAAGTGAAAATGAGTGTGGAGGATAGTGTATTTGAACTATTGCTATTCGTTATTATAATAAATGAAGTTATGTTGCTTGCAAAAGACATAATGTTAAATAATGAGATCAAAATTGGAGAAGACTAAAGGTTGATTATGGCTATAGAGGGGGATGAAACTGCCTTCTGAAGTGTAAATATCTTGGCAACTCAGCTGGGCGGGATACATTAGGTAGGTGGTAGGAAGAGGATTTCGAAATCCTTCTTATATTAGAAAGAGTTTAAGGGGATGTACCATATAAGTGAGGAAATTTCATTACAATACCTTAATTTAATTTAGTTGGGATGGGATGGGACGAATATTCTGGTGGCAATTTCCCTACAAACCCATTTTCCCATTTCTTACATTTCATTTTCCCACCCTCCTACTTTCTCCCTTTATTAATTTTAATCATCAGTGTTTTTTGGTAAATTGTCAGCAGCGCCGCCGTAAGCGGGCATGCAAGGCGTGCACCGCACGCGGGCAGCACATCGAGGTGGGCGGCAAAATGAGTGATCGACAGTCGCCGCGGCTTGCACTCCATTACCTTTCTTTTTTAGCTCAACAGCTGCTTCGGGCGGCCGGCAACACTCGGAATGACAACAATGGGGGTGGCAAATAATGTTCAAAGGGGCAGCAATCTCACAGTTTTTTGACTCAGTTTGGAAATTTCCCAAATCCTGTGGTTAGACAGGGGGTGGCATAATCGGTATTGCATGTGGGCGCTGAAACAGCTAGCGATGGGCCTGATTGTCAGCACTTCCCTTGATAATTTACTCCAATCCTTTACTTTCTTAGCTATAAAAGAAATTTTCCCCACTCCCTCATCCCTGAAATTAAGTTTCTGCTTGTTCAGATTATTACAGTAGAAGTCCGATTATCCGAGGTAAACGGGACCGGGACCACCTCGAAAAACGAAAAACTCGGATAACCGGAGGTCAAGGAAAGAGGTTACAATGATTCAAAAAATGTATTGAAACTGAAATAATACAATTTATTTATAGTGTAAAACTAATTTGTGAAGCAATAAAGTTGTTTTTGTATATTAATTACGATCACTTGCCAAAAAAAGTCTTTAATTGTCTTCTGTGTCATAATTTTGTTTCTCTTCTTAGCGGAAGTATAGCGCCAACGCTGTAGCATCATTATGTCGCCTGCTGTGCTTTCGTCCTGTTGCTCAATATACCCAAATGCTACTTCTATTCTTTTTAAACCTTCAGCATGAGAAATTTTTGGAATAGTTTCATTTTTATCTTCTTCTCCTTGTCTGCTGGCAACCATATTAACAATTTCATCACCGTTAAGCTGATTTTGACCGTCATCCAACAACCAAAGGCCAGTAGACGTGACTAATACTCGACACAGCAACAGGCGATACACGCAAGCACTGCAGTACCACGCTTAATATCGTACACTCTCTAATTGGAAACATATTCCATATCTTCATAAAAGCTTCCTATCATATTCAAAAATTTGCCTCCGTTAACCCGGCGGCTCGGATAATCGGAACTTGGATAACCGGACTTTTACTGTACTTGAATATGGTGGTGTAGTATGTGATCCACATTAAGGGGACTAAATACAGGAGTCACAGCTGGTGGAAGGAAAGGCAGCTAGATTATTAATTTTTTTTTATGGAGAAAGCTGTAGAGCACAATCTATAACTGAAATGGCCACTATCATTATCTTTTAAACATATTTGCTTTCACGGTTCATCTGGATCATCCTCTTCCAGAGGCTGTGCCCTTTTTGGAAGCAAGGTTCCCTCACTACCAACCTGCTAGGCCTCTCATAGTTCTGATGAGGAAGCAGGTGTATCGCCATCTGTCTGTGAAATGCGTAGCTTGTGATTTGTATGAAATGTGTAGTTTATTAAGCGGATATTAGGGACAGCCCTAGCATTCAACTAGCTGATTGTGGAAATCCACCTAAAACCCACACTAAATTCAGGTGGCATATGGGGGACTGAGACTCAAACCTGGTTCTGTTGCACCTCCCCAATCCAGTGCGGTGGTGCCTTAATGCACACCAGCGAGCCAACTGATATGACCAAGGAGCTAAATTGATGGTCGCAGGGAAACAATAGGCAGCTGAAGCAAATTCAGGGAGTATACTAAGCACATATTGTAATGGGTTAATGGCATTTCCCCATTACTTTGGAAGATAATTTGAGAAGTTTTAAATATTGGCGGTTTTTGTGGTTGTCTGGTGGCTTCAGCATCTACCAAGTCCATGGGTTTAGGGAGGTAGAACCCAGTTTTGAAGCATTAGTTGAAACTGGGCGTCGTCTAGTGACGTCAGCATCTGCCGGGTCCGTGAGCTGGGGGGTGTAAACCCAAATTCGGGAGCATGGTGTACTTGGGAGAAAGACGCACCTAGGCTTCCGGGCAGTCAGTCGTGGAGTCGGTGAGTCCATCATGAAAATGAACAGTCAGTTGAGTCAACGAGATCGCTTGTTCGCACTCAGTAATTATGATGAAACATTAATTTCGTAGGAGGCGATTTCTTTGGTGAAATGAAGGAACTTTAGTAATAAAGAAAGTATTTGCAGAATTTTATATGAATTGTTTTCATGTTGAGCCATAGGTGTGGTCTGAGAACTAGTAAGGGTGTTGTGTGAATGAAAAGAGTGCGTGTTATTCAGTCTAAATTTATCGGAGACATTACCTGTAATCTTAAAGGACCGAGTACCGATAGCGAACTTTCATAAGGGTTGGGAGTTGGAGCAAGATTATCTTATTAACTATTAAATGCATGCATTTCAAATAACAAGGTGCATTTTCATTTCATTTATCAACTTAACATTGGTACGCGGCCGTCAGAGAAAGAACCAGAATCTAGTTAGTGAGCAGAAGCTTTAAAGGTTCACCGTAAGTATTGTAACCGAACCACCAGCATAACCGTGACAATATTTATGATAAGGCTTGGATGGATATTAGTGAAAGAATTAGCATTAGTATATAGAAGAGAAAAGATTACCAGGACCATATGATTTCCGATTCAAGGAAAAGAAAAATCTTCCTTTCATAACACATGCTGTTGAAAGCTTGAAGTGTAAATATCTTGGCATAACATTTGGTAACAAACTCAACTGAGGAGAGCAAATTGGACATGTGGTACAAAAAGGTTACAAAATCCTTCATTTACTGGAGAGGGTGATGAGAGGATGTACCAGAGAAGTTAGGGAATTGGGTTACAAAACTTTGGTCAGAGCATTGCTTGAGTATGGTGTTGTAGTTTTGGACCCACATTTTGGTTATCAAAAACAGGAGTTGGAAGGTGTTCAAAAAAGAGCAGCTAGATTTGTTAGTTGAAATTGTCACAGGACCAAGTGTGCAACTGATATGATAAAGGAGCTGGATTGGGACTCATTGGAGGAATGGAGGAGGGTGAAGAATGTGCTGGGAATGTACAGGCCATATGTTGGTGATGGGGCTTGGAGGGATATTGGTCAAAGAATTAGGAATAGCACATGGAAAGGGAAAGACGACCATGACCACAAGCTGGCATTCGATTTAATGCATAAGGGAGTGTGAGTATTTTCTTTTGTTGGTAAGGGTGTCAGGGATTGGAAGAAGGTACAAAGTGAATTGATGAGTAATTTACCAAAAATGCTTAAGGAATTAAAATTTGTAAATCGGAAAATTAAATGTGGGAGGAATTTAACATTTCAATCATAAGAGAAAATATATATATATAAAGAGGTAATTACATGACATGGGGAATTGGCACTGGAGCATTAGCTCCATTGCAATTAAATTAATAATAATATGTCAGAATGTGTACAGCAGTAAAAATAATAACTGAAAAGGTAAATTTTAATCCAAACTCTGAACATTAAAATATTTTATTCTTGAGAATTAGAGACAAGTCAACAGGATATGAAGTATAACTTTTTTTAAATCTAAATTTTGTTTTAATCTTTTTCAGTTACCAGAACAACCACAAGTTCTATACGGTGATGTGGAAGAAGAACACACAGACCTACTGGCAGGCCACGCCGTTCAGGGCAGTCGCTGAGCCGGGCATACAGCTCAAGCTGGTGGACTCCATCACTGGTCCAGGACAGATGCTGAGGAATTCACTCTGGCACACTGGTGACACAGAGAACCAGGTGGGTTGTTTACAAAACGATCAGTGGCCAGTGAGGTGTCAGTTCAATGCAGTCGTACGCCATCGACCTTATTTCTTTCCCACATGAAATACAGTTGATGTGTGGGTTTTGTACAATATATGTCCTACATTTGTGGTTAAAAACTGTTTTTAGATTCTGCTTTAGCTCTTTTCTTCTCTTCAATATCGGCCATCTAAGGACCACGAAAAGTAATCCCGTGCATTCATTATGATGCTTCTTTTCTTGACTTCCAATAGTTCTTCATCCTCTCACTTTGCTGTTTCCTCCTTTCTTCTGTCCATACGTTATTACATTTCCTCTTCTCCTTCTCCTGGAAACCCTTGAAATTTTGGATCAGTCTCCTAAAAGTTTCTCTACCTTGTATTAAATCTTCTGTTATTCTGATCTCAATCATATCTTTCTTTAATCCTTGGATCCACTGGTTGTCCTTCTTACTCTTGTAAACATGATTGAAAACTCTTTTTGTAAGTCTATTGTTATCCATTCTCATTATGTGACTGAAAAAAACTGATTCTCCTCTGATCGTGTCTGACATCCTTTCAATTTCTTCTTCTTTGTATAGGTCTTTATTCCTCCAGTGTCTATACTCACCATTTTAGATTTTTAGTGGTCCCCAAATTTTTCGCAAGATTTTCTTTCCCTTTTCTCTATCTCTTCTATTTCTCCAGTTTTCATAGGGAACAAGCATTCTGAGGCATACAGTCCTTCTGGTTTGATTACTGTGTTGTAGTGTTTGATTTTAGTTTTCCTTGAAAGATTCTTATTAGTGTATGTATCTTTAGTCAGTTGGTATGCTAGTTCTAATTTTCTTGCTCTTGATATGTTTGCTTCCTTATCAAGCCCATTAATCTGAATTACTTCATCTAGATATTTAAATTTATTGACCTTGTTAATTATTCCATAGTGTTTAGTATTGTGGATGAATCCCTAATATTGGTCATGAATTTAGTCCTCTCAAAAGAGATCTGAAGTCCAATTTTTCCTTTCAGAAGGTTGATTTGTTCGAGTGCAGTTTCTATAGTTTCTGAAAGAACCACGATGTCATCGGTGAAGGCCAAACAGTTTATCCCAACCATTTTGTACTTTGAACCTAATCTTATCTCATGATGAATTCCTCTTTCCTTGAGTTCCTCTTCCCATACTCTTATTACACTTTAGCTCTTTTATATATCTTGCATGGTTTCTTTTTATACAAACATCTTCCTCGGTTGTCTGGAACATTTACTTTTAGATCATATCCATCTAAAACCCTTCAGTGGCTCAGGTTCATAGATGATATTTGTATGATCTGGGCACATGGTGAAAAAACCTTCTTAACTTCCTGTAATACCGTGAACTTCACACTCAGGCATGTTTCCTGGATGTGGGTGTCCCTCTCCAGTGACTACCTCAGCTCCTCGGTCCACCTGAAACCGACTAATCTGCACCAGTATCTCCATTTTGACGGCTGACATCACACCAAACACTCCCTCCATTACAGCCTCGATTTTCATGATGTTGGATATGCTCTAAATAGCAGTCCCTTACACAATATTCTAACAACATCTACCATCCACTCATATCCTCCAATTATCCACCAGATTTATTTCATTAATAAAGCTGATACCACTTCGTAATCTGTACAGACCATCAGCCACCATAAATCCTCTGAGATCAACTATTGTCGATTCTTGATCACAAAGTTCATCCCAACCTCTGAAACCATAAATTTATAGAGAGGCTATGATTCCCTTTATTCCTGCCCTAAAGTGAGATTCCATATAATGAAAATCTTTTTTGCTCCTCTCAGAATATTCTTCAGCAGATCCCCTAGCCTCAGCCAAATCCTAAACCATAAGACTGTTACCATACCACATAGTGCCATAACTCCTTCCCATTCAGTAAACCCACCGAAAGATGTATCACATGCACTATACTTCAGCAATTCACCAGCCCCATCAACAGTGAAAGCTTTCCTGTCATGGAACATGTAATGTGTGAAACTTCCCATATCATATGCCAGTTTCTTGCAATTATTGTCCAGCTTCCTACATAGGTCAGCTGTCAGTTTGAATGAATAGTTACAGACAAACAGTATTCATCCAGAATCCAGACCACACAGTAGCTGCTCATGTCACTCAATGTGATCCCAATAATTTTAATTCATTCTTCACAGGCCATTCTATCAGAGACTTCCTAAACTGGTGCACCTTCTCTGAACTCAGATGCTGTGAACTTGCCTACCAGTAAAAACTGGGTACCAGGCAATCACTAGGTCTCAACTTAAGATAATTTCCAATTATGACTTCAAATTTTCCAATTTTTCCAACTTCCAGCTTCAATTTCTTCCCCTACTAACTACAACTAACACGGACAACCAGAGACCAGAGGTGATATTTCATATCTTTCTTATTTAATATTCATTTTACTTTTTATTTATTCAATAATGTTTGCCACAAGCTCTTTTTCCATCTGTGGTATGTTTGTTTGAATTATTTATTTAATTTTGCATAGCTCTCCAAATCATTCTTCCCCGCCTACACCCCATCCCTGCTCCTTTCCCAACATTTTTTTAGCTAGCTTCATCAATTCCCTCTGCATCTCCTACATCTACATCTATACTCTGCAAATCACAAATACTGTGGGTGGCAGAGGGTGCTTAGAACCAATCCTAATTCTGCGCATTCCAATCCCGAACAGATCGAGGAAAGAAGGAATACATAAATGAATCAATACGGCCTCTTATTTCTCTAATCTTATCCCTCCTGTCATTGCGACCTAAATAGGTTGGCGGAAAAAGTATTTCGTTGCACTCGTAACTTAAAGATTTTTGCGTATTCTCCAGCAAATTCAAACGAAAACGACGTCGTCTGTCCGCCAAACAATCCCAGCCCAACCCACGAATCAGCTCTGTGACACTTACGTAAGGACTGTAACTAGCAGTCACGAATCGAGCGGCTCTTCTCTGTACTTTCTCTAATGTGTCAATCAATCCCTTGCGATACGGATCCCAAATTCTACAACAGTATTCCAAATGCGGGCGCACTAGTGTTTTGTACGCTATTTCCTTTGTATCAGCATTACAACTTCTCAAAATACATCCTATGAATCGTAGTTTGGAATTAGCTTTGCCTACAACAGAAGTTATGTGCAAGTCCCATTTCATGTTGCTTTGTACTGTTATGCCCAGATACTTCAGGGAATCCACAGTGTCAACAACTGAATTGTTAACTTTGTACTCCTGACCAAGCGGGGTCTTTTTATTACTTATGTGCATTGCCTTGCACTTTTTACAGTTAAGTGTAAGCTGCCATTTACGGCACCATTCCAAAATAACATCCAGATCGCGCTGAATTTCTAAGCAATCGTCGGAGCACCTCACTTCCCTATAAATAAGTGCATCATCAGCAAAAAATCGCATCCTGCAATTAATGTTGTCACCAAGATCGTTTATGAAAATTAAGAAAAGAAGTGGTCCTATTACACTTCCTGGAGGAATGCCCGAAGTAACATCTAGTTTAGAAGAGGCTTCCCCGTCTACAATGACATACTGTGACCGACCAGTTAGAAAATCGCATATCCATTCGCAAATCTGATCAGATATACCGTACGCTCGGATCTTCGCTACTGCTGAGGAAGGGTTTTTTTTTTTTTTTTTTTTCTTTTGCTGTCATCAGTCTTTAGACTGGTTTGATGCAATCCTCCATCCCTTCCTATCCTGTGCTAACCTCTTCATTTCTACATACCCGTTACAACCCACGTCCTCAATTATCTGCTTCATATATTCTAATCTCTGTCTACCTCTACAGTTCTTACCTTCAACTGTTCCCTCCACTAACAAATTAACCAATCCAGCATGTCTCAAAATATGACCTACCAGCCTGTCTCTTCTTTCCGTAAGCTTCTTCCATAAACTTCTTTTCTCACCCATAATTTCCAAAACTCTTTCATTTCTTACTTTGTCTGTCCACCTAATTTTCAGCATTCTTCTGTAGCACCACATTTCAAATGCTTCAAGTTTCTTTCTTTCTGGTATTCCTAAAGTCCATGTTTCACTACCGTAAAGTGCTGTGCTCCACACATAGAGTTTTAAGAAGTTCTTTCTAATTCCTAGATCAATATTTGAAACTAAAAGGTTTCTCTTTTTCATGAAGGCTCTTTTTGCTAGTGCTATTCTGCTTTTAACATCATTCCTGCTTCGGCCATCGGTTGTAATTTTGCTTCCCAAGTAACAGAACTCACTCACTTCTCCTATTGCATCAGATCCTATTTTTATATTTAATCTGCTAGTATTGGTATCATTTCTGCTACATTTCATCACTTTTGTTTTACTTTGATTTATATTCAGTCCAAAATCTTCCTTCAGTATATTGTTCATGCCATTCAATAACTTCTCAATATCCTCAGCCCTCTCTGCTAATAGGACAATGTCGTCAGCAAATCGTAGCATACTGATTTTTTCTCCCTGAAAACTTATGCCACATGGAAATTTTTCTTTGACTTTTTTCATTGCTTCTTCTACATACAAGTTGAATATTAACGGGGATAGACTACAACCTTGTCTCACACCCTTTTTAACCGATGCATGTCTCTCGTGATTCTCTACTTTTATTACAGCCACTTGATTCTTATATAGTTTATAAAGTATTCTTCTATCTTGATACTTTAGGCCTGACTTCTTTAAAATTTTGAACATCTTGTCCCACCTAACATTATCAAAAGCTTTTTCTAAATCAACAAATGCCATAAAAGTATCTTTGTTTTTCTTGATCCGCCCTTCAAGTATTAATCTTAAAGACAGAATTGCTTCCCTTGTACCGCGATTTTTCCTAAACCCAAACTGATCTTCACCTACTATCTCTTCTACTACCCTTTCCATCCTTCTGTATATTATTCTGGTCAGTAATTTTAAAGCATGTGATGTTAGACTAATGGTGCGATAATTCTCACATTTGTCGGCTTGTGCTTTCTTTGGAAGTGTGAAGATGATATTTTTATTAAAATCAGTAGGAATTTCTCCTGTTTCATAACTTTTTGATATCAGCTTGAATAATCTTTCGATTCCTTCCTCTCCTAGAGATTTAAGAAGTTCTGCAGGGATCTCATCAATTCCAACTGCCTTATTTGCTTTCAAGTCATTCAGAGCTTTATTAAATTCTGTCCTCAAAACAGGATCTCCTAAGTCATCAATGTCGATATCGCCTTCCTTTTCCAATACACTATTGTTCAAGTCGTCCCCATCATACAGTTTCTCAATGTATTCCTTCCATCGGTTAGCTCTATCTTCTGAGCTTAAAAGAGGTTTCCCATCGGCAGTTTTAATGTTCATACCTCTTTTCTTCATTTCTCCAAAATTCTGTTTGATCTTTCTATATGCAACATCTACTTTTCCTACGACCATTTCCTTTTCTACTTCTTCACACTTTTCATGTAGCCATTTTTCTTTTGCTATTTTGCATTTCCTATTTATTTGATTTCTAAATTGCCTGTACTGCTCTCTTCCTGCTTCATCCTGAGCCTGTTTGTACCTTCTTCTCTGATCCATCAGCTCCAAAATTTCTTCTGTGATCCAAGGTTTTCGGGCAGCTTGTTCCCTAAAGCCTAAGGTTTCTTTGCCAGCTTTCATTATTTCGGTCTTTAATGCATTCCATTAGTCCTCGGTTGAGCTCCTTTCACAGTTAATTCTTAGACCTAAGTCTACCATTTCTGCAAATTTTTCTCTTGTGCTAGATTGTTTCAGTTTATTCACTTCTAGTCTGTTCTGCTTATACTGCTTCCTTATTCGCTTGAATTTCAGCCTGCACTTCATTACTATCAAATTGTGGTCTGAGTCTATGTCTGCTCCTGGGTACGCTTTACAGTCTAGAACTTGATTCCTGAATCTGTTAAGACTGTTTAGAGACTGTTTAGAGGAAGGGTGTATGCCCAATAATTGCAATGTTTCATGTATAATTGTGTTTCATGTGTAATTCTTGTGTGTTAATGCTGTTCTGCCATTATCTATGATAAGCTCTGATTTATTTTCCTATAGTAATTATACTAAAAATAATCCCCATACATACAGAACCCTATTAAAACCCTGTATCAGACCATCATTCCACCAGTTTACTATCTCTCCCGCCCACTTTGCATATGATAAATCCATTGGCCAAAACCTAACCAAAGTACATTGCTAAGACCAATAGGAAGCATGATATTTGGCAATGAAATGATAAAAATTGTGATAGTCAATATTCAGTGTTTACCCTTCATTAGCAGAACAACATAAAGGGATGGTTTATTTTCATGTTTTAATTTTTATAATATCTAAATGCATGCTAGACATTTTATATCCATCTTCACTGCAACAAAATTCAAGTTCCAATTTCCAACTTATAGGTGAAATTGCTGTGGAAAGATCCACGGAATGTTGGGTGGAAAGAGAAAGTAGCTTACCGTTGGCTGCTCCTGCATCGACCAAGAATAGGTTTGATTCGGCTGCGAATTTTCGAAGGAGAGCACATGGTGGCAGACTCTGGCAATATATACGACTCATCACTTAAAGGAGGAAGACTTGGCGTGTTCTGTTTCTCTCAGGAAATGATCATTTGGTCAGATTTGGTGTACCGCTGTAATGGTAAGTAGAAGCAATACCATTTTGAAGTGAAAATTGTAACTAAATAAAAGGGAAGTATAAATATCGAAGGGATTTTTAATCATAATTTTTCATATATTTTTCCCCTAGCTTTTTTCTTTCTTCCTGTGTCCTTTTTCATCTTATATATATAAAAATCTCGCATCACTATGTTTGTCCAAGATAAACTCCGAAACTACTTAACCGATTTTTATGAAATTTGGCTTACTGTGTGTAGTTTGGTCCAACTAAAAAGATAGGATAGTTGACATCAATATTTATTATTCCAAACCAAATGTTCATTAAATATTTGTCATAGGACAATGGTTTGTAATTATTTGTAAGTTCCATAAGTTCGAGTGGTCTTGTGGCTCCGTGGTTAAGGCGTCTGACTGGAGATCAAAAGGTCCCTGGTTCAAATCTCTGTCTCGGCGGGGATTTTCATAGGCACTTAACCCGGCCTTCACCTCTGGTTCAGCTTGCTGTATAATGTGAAGTACTCCAGAAAGCTTCTGTGGTTTGGATTCCACATTAAACAGTAGGTCCCCTATACCCGGCAGGATTGCCGGGATAGGTTAAGACGGCTAAGACAGGGGTGGAATGAGCATCGAGTAGAAACCTTGTTACTTATAAAAGCAGTTCAATTAAAAATACTCAGTACATGCACAGTTATTAATTCTTCCATAAAAATGAGTTTATGATATATTTAACCAAACAAAATTTCCCAAACATTGTTCTTAATATTTAATCTATAATTTTATTTCATTTTAAAACTTTTTGATTTATATTTCTTAATGAAAGTTTTAAACAACATATCCTTGACACCAGACACACCCCTGGCCCTATGTTAAACCTGTCAATTGCCATCTCTCATTTCATTTTACAGTCGTTTTTTTTTTATATGTACATTACATCAATTCATTTTGTTTCCTATATATATATTTAAATTCTACTATCTCCCTTTATTTTCAATTATAACTTTTTGAATTATGCTATACAAAGATTATATTGATTTGTTTCACTTTTATCGCCGGTCAAGCTTAACCCCCCCCCCCTTCCCGGCAATTCTACCACTACCACGCGTTTTCCGCCTGCGCTTCATTCATGTGGCGGGCTCGGATGTGACCACATCTTTCCCCCTGCCATATGTCTCGCCTCCCACATGACTAAGACTAAAGTCGAAATATTGTGCAATTCGTTTGTTTTTGTGTTTTTACGTGTTTCGCCCTCTTGCCTTCATCTGTGGTAAGTGACGGGTAACTGTTTATTTTCCCTATCCTATCTTATTTTAAATTGATTTTTGAATAGGATAAACTGAAATATTGTGTCATCATAAAATTCTTCATTTTGGAAGGTTTACTACTAAAAGAAAATAATCAGACCTTGATAGAGGTTTATAAAGAGTCTGTTCCTGCAGTTTCAACGGAGAAAACCAGGGTGGCTTAGTTTAAACTATAATGATCCGACTGAAGACCAACCAAAAACTGCAACCATGGATGAAAACAGCAACAACAAAAAGTGCACAATATGGTATCAGATAATTGGTGATCAAAGTTAAGAGGCATATTAGAAGAAAGGGCACATTTTACATCAAGAACTTAATATGAGAAAGCTTTGTGCAAGATGGATGCCACACTTGCTGATATAAACCAATAAAAAATGAATTGATCAAAAATGTTTGGATCATTTTAAAAATGATGCTATCAATTTTGGGTGCTAATTTGTTAGTACAAGTGACACTATGATCCGCCAATGGCTTCCAGAAATGAACAGCAATCAAAATAGTGGTTTGAAGCTTTTGGCTATGTACTGAAAAAGACAAAGCCGATTCTATCTTCCAGAAAAGTCATTGGCAATATTCTCTACAGCACAATTGCCTTTAAAATGTTAAAACAGTAACTGGCAAGTATTATGCAAATGTTCTGGATCAACTAGTTGAAAAATTTGTGAAGGAAGACCTGAATTACAAACGAAAAGAATATAATTGTAAGGAAAGGGAAAATGACTCATCACTCACCAAAGTTGATGGCAGCGACAAGAGAAGAACATATATTACGAACACACAAATAAACTCAATATTTCGGTTATTAAACCTTATTCATGATGGAGAAAATGAGTCATGAGTTGCTATCATGTAGCAACCCTCAGCGTGTGCACACCTCCCGAGCCTCATTTTCTCCGTCATGAATAAGGTTTAATAACCGAAATATTGAGTTTATTTGTGTGTTCGTAATATATGTTCTTCTCTCGTCGCTGCCCTCAACTTTGGTGAGTGATGAGTCATTTTCCCTTTCCTTACAATTATATTGCCTAAAGCAGTTTCCTTAGTTTAAACGAAAAGAATAGTCATTTTTCATTGGAGCAGTGTACCTGGGCATGAAGCTGCTTTGACAATAGGAAAATTGAATGATCTGAAACACTAATGGTTGGAACATTTATCCTATTTATCAAAATGTCCTCTCTGATTTCAAAATCTAATGAAACTTATAACTGTTAAAATGTTTCAGGTGAAATGAAGAGGTGATAGCAGCCATTGATTGATATTTTTCAGGCGTTTCAGGATCACACTTAAGTCATGAAATCTGTTGATTGGAGAAATGTTGGGCAAAGTGCATCATAATAAGGGTAGACTATCTAGAAAAATAAATGCATTTTTCAACCAGAAAACACACTTTTACTGCCAGGCCAACAACTGCTCACCTTGCTATCATAACAAAATTGGATTTGGCAGCAAAAGTAACCCATAATAAATAAATGTTAAAATCATAGTTTCATATGATTATAAGTTGGAGGAAGTATTTATTGATAGTTGAAGACATAAAGCATAAATGTCATAACATTTAATAATAAAATTCGTTGGGCAGGGAACATTTGGTAGGTGGTAAGGAGGATATTAAAAACTAGAGAGGGTTATGAGAGGATGATGTTCCAATGGAGTGAGTCAACTGGGATTCAATATTTTCGTCTTACTTATGTCGTAATATGGGGCCCACATAATGAGCATCACATACAAGAGCTAGAAGGAGTACAGAAGAGGACAGCTAGATTTGTTTGTGGAAATTACCAAAAAGACAATCAGTATCTGATGTCATAAAGGAAATGGTTTGTATCAGAGAATGCTGAGAGTGTATAGGGCATATACTGGTGATGAGACAAGATGGACATTGGTAGAAGTATTTGGAGTGGTGGATGGAGATGACCATGACCATAAACTAGTGCTTGATTTCATGCATAAGGGAGAGAGAAAACTTTCTTTTTTATATAGAGGAGACAGGGACTCAAATAAATGAGTAAGGAAACTGCACTGAAATAATTCAAAATAAAAATCCCAAAACTCAAAAGTGGGAAGCATAAGCTCCATCACAATTAAATTAAACCATCATTCCCATAGATGGAGGCATGAATGTTGCAAATACATATGCATCACAAAAAGATAAGAAGATGGTATATGAAAGTAACCTGTCACTTACTACAAATGAAAGCAGGAGGGCTCTCCCACATCTGTGGTACATGACGGGCTATTTCCCCTATCCTATCTCATTTTCATCCCTTAACAGCAGTTTCACATCACCATTACACAAAAAAAATATGATGCTTTGTTTTTAGAGCTGACTCATCATTGATTTAAAGAAAATACAGTATAATGCTTGATTCCTAGCTCAGAAAAAACGTTTGTCCCTTACTTCTCTGCCATTGATTCTGGAAAGTTATGACTAGTTTTGTTCTCAGTTTGTATCATAATTTTATTATGACAGTATTTTTGAGGTTTGCCTCTACCATTCAGCTAAATTTATGTTCAGACCATAAACAAGTATTTATCAACCAAAGGAATTTACCATCACTATTGTTTGATTAAATTTTTTCCCCCACAGATAATGTGCCAGAAGCTATATATAGAGAGTTACCGCCAAGGCTTCGACAAGATGTACACATTGACATAAGCAGACCTCCGCGACCGTGAAGCTGCTTGAAATCTGGAGTATAATGTGATAAATGCATTTCATTGAAGTGAAGTGATACAAATGTAACATATTAACATTATTGAGACTTGGTGGAAAGTTGTAGAAATATTTATTGACAACAATGAGCTCTGGGAAGTCAATTAAATGCAATTGTTTATATTTTTATATTTGTGTGTTTTATATATATGAAGAAAGCTGGTCAGCAAATTTTTCAGAAACTTTTTGGACTGATCACATCTCAATACTGGAAATAACCAAAGCATTGATTCTAAGATCATAAGAACGGACAGTTAAAAACAAGCACAAGTGATGTTTTAATGCGGAAGTGTAAATTACTTAATTTGGTACATTAATTCTATTGTAAACAATTAATAACTAGTGTTATATTTATTATATTTATAATAAAAAATTGTTTCAATCTTTTATTTTAAGACAAGTATTAGTTTCCTACTTTGGATCTACGTAGAATCTCGATGTACAGCTTAATTTAATAAAACAAAGTTCAGTCCGACTTTTATTTGAAAAATGGCTTACATTATACAAGCATAAATGAGTTTTCTATTACATTTCCTAGCACTTACCAAACAATCAAAATATGTTGTTTTGTTTTGTAAATATTTAGAAAAACTCTATTCACAATATGTGGTGGGTCGGTATGTGTTCAAATCTTTCCCTCCGCCTTACGTCTCTCCTTCCACATGACTTAGGTTACAAACCAAAACAATGAGAATTTTTATAAATTTATTGTATTGTTTTGTTTTCTACATGTTTATCTGGCCTTCCTGCCTTCACCTACAGTAAGTGATGGGTTATTTTCCCATGTCCTACCTTATTTTCAGTGCCTAGCAGCAGTTTCTTTGTCTCCAAAATAAATATATCGAATTCTTCTCTTTTAAGACAGGTACATTCTTTTGAATTGTGTACTGTGTATCTACATATACAGTGTGTCGAGGAATGAAAGAATAATCCAGCAACCGTAGAAAGGACACATCATTTCCTATTATATGACAGAATTTTATGGTAGTAAAAGTCTCACTATTTTCGAGATTTTGATTTTTTAAATAATTTTTTAAAAATGTGACTGTTCAGTTTGCTCCATGCCTTTTCTACAAATTAAGACTTTTTTGAACCCTGTTTTTTTTTTTTTTTAATTTTCTTCGGGATGTTTGAGTCATCTAAAGCAATGTTCTTTTTTTTTTTTTTTTAAAAAATGTTAAAATAGCTTATGTAAAAAGTGTAAACAAATTTATTCAAACGGCTGAATTTGACAGCCTGTGGTGTAAAAAAATTTACTAAGCGAATTGTGCCAATTACATTAAAAAATTGCTTCGTTATTTACAATTTTAAAATGGTATAAATTGTTTAACTTTCCTTTTAGAATTATGTTTTTATGGTAGTTCTAGAGCATAAAGGTTGGTATTTTAGAGTTTATTAAAATAAAAATCTATCGAATTGTTGTTACCATGCAAGTATTTAAAAAAAATCAGGGTTCAAAAAGTCTTAATTTGTAGAAATGGCATGAAACAAACTGAACAAAGTCATGTTTCAAAAAAAATATTTAAAAAAATCAATATCGTGAAAATGGAGAGACTTGTATTGAAATAAAATGTTGTCATGTAGTAGGACATAATGCGACCTATCTGCAGTTTCAGGATTATCCTTTGATTCCTGGACATCCTTTCCAGTTCCATAATGATCAGGCTTAACGCATGACTGGTACTTAGTTCAAATGTGTTCTACTTGAACAGTTATAATTAATAATGTCAGTCTAATAATTAATTGAAAACTCTAATGTACACGCCAATGGAAACTTTTGTAAAAGGCTGGCTGCATGGCCACAAAGGTGCAAGAAGTAATTTATGAGAAACACAAGTAAATTTAGTTCAACAGACATGAAACATGGTTGTGAAGGCCCAGTTATCAACCTGACCTGGTTGTAGGCTGAGTAATAAAGCTGAGGCGGTGGTTGTTGTTGTTGTGTGATAAGTTATAATAAAGATATTCAATGTGAATGGATGGATACCTATCAGACAACCTATATTCAATCAATGCTGTATTGTTTCAGCTTCATTTCTTTGAAATAAAAGATGAATTACACAAAATTATGCAAGAATTAATGCAGTGGTTTAAAAAAAATATGGTATTATTAACCCTTTCCTCCATGATGGTACTAATTAGAACCACTGTATTTACCACCATATAATTTGACAATACTAGTTAATGCTGCATTGTTAAGCCTGTTGATCTATTGTTGTATGATTAGGTCAGACAATGAAAACATTTATTTTTAAATTCTGTGCGAAATTTCTGACAAATTAATTTCCTACATTGGGGTTTGACAGCATATTGACAAGAGTAACAAGTGCTACATTACAATGCATTTTTAGATGAGAATTTACTTGGTCAGTGTTGATTTCTGTTATTACGTTTCTTAGTTTGAACATTTAACCATATATATTTTACCTATAATATATGTTTTTATAGTTTCTTTACTAAATAATCGAGAAAAACTGACGAGGACTTATAAGTACTATCAGGGAGTTCTGGTTAGTTTTATACAAATTATTGGTCAATAGATTTAGCAAGTATACAATTGATTTTATCATTGTTTTTAGATATTTTCAAATGGATATTTTTAAGAAATACACTCTGATTGAAGCTGTTCACTTAGAAGTTTATAATTTATCAAGGCAAAAATGGCTGGAAAGTTTTCAGATTACTCATTAGGTCAAAGAGTGGTCTTTGACTGAAAAAATGGAGCAATGATAATGTTTTCTAGTAAGATTATTATTTTTCATCTGTTTCATTATTAAAAAACTGAAACAACTTTTGTTTGAGAATCGGACCCTACTGCAAGGGACTTTCTAACAATCTGCTGATGGCAAACTAAAAAGAAGTGATTGTGACCATAATTTTTCAAGATTTTGGATACTGGAAATGGAAGGATAAAACGTTCATACATTTAGTATCAAATTTTCATGGCAGCGGTGCAACTCCACTACACTGGTTGGGGTCTGTGGCAACTTCAACAGATGGGCCCTCTCTCGGGTAGGATTGGTGACCTGATGGATCTTGGACCTCTCCGGCCGGTCATCGGGGGGCCCTCCGGCAGTGGGTCCCATGGCATTTTGCCCATCCTGCCACCCTGTTGATACACCACTGGTTATATGCAAAGAAAAAGATGGATTGAAGTCCACAATTTCATGCTCAGGAGTCATCAAGGACTACAGTAGATTCATGTGATGTATGTAGTACGAAGAAGGTACAGTCAAAACATTACTCCAAAAGTTCCACTGCAATGTCTTTTTGTGTCTGAATGAGAAAAATAATTGGTTCGTTGAACATTTCAGACCAATATGAACATAATTGATTTCAGTTGCTATTTCTGTACATCCTGTGATACACAAAGTCCCTGACGGTACTTACGAGTATAAGTACCGGCTTAGTGATTAGCACTTAGTTCCAAAAAATGAAAAAAATATGTGTGTTTAATTTCAAGTACCTTTATACAAATATATAACTGAAATTATAAATTTCCCTTTATTTCCAATAGCTGGTAGGAAAGGGTTAATACACCTCAACATGCTGTGGGTTAACAAGCAGAAGTTTAATTGCAATGGAGTGCACCCACTTTCCCCCTTTCCTGCACCCACCTACATTTGCCCTCTACAAATTTCAACTTTAAACTCTTTCAATGTTTTTGGTAAATTATTCATCAATACTTTTGATAACCTATTCCAATCTCTGACACCCCTACCCAAAAAAGAGAATCTTCCCACACCCTTGTGCCTGAAATTAAATGCCAGTTTGTGGTGATGGTCATCTTTTCTCTTCCATGTATTACTTTTAATTTTTACACCAACGTCTTTCCAGCCTCGTCACCAACATATACCTTATACACCCTCTTCCTGTCTTCCAACGAGTTCCATTCCAGCTCTTTTATCATATCTGTTACTGATTGCATTCTGTGATAATTACCATAAACAAAACTAGCAGCCCTTTTTTGCACCCTCTCCAACTCCTGTATTTGATACTCAAAATGTGGGTCCTGCACTACACTACCATATTCAAGCAATGGCCTGACCAAAGTTTTGTAACCCAATTCCTTTATTTCTCTCGTACATCCCCCCATCACTCTTTGCAACAAGTGCAGAATTTTGAAACCTTTTCCTACTACCTGCCCAATGGGTCCTACCAAGTTAAGCTTGTTATCAAAAGTAATGCCAAGATGTTTACAGTTAAAGTCTTTAAGAAGCAATCGTTTCCCCACCTTATATCATAATCAGCCTGTAGTTTTTGTTATGTATATCATAAGCTGACTTTCTTTATCCCATGTTTACCAACCCAACTAGATACCCTGCAGCCATTAACAGTCCTCTACCGTTTTGATCCTTGTATATAGCATTTTATCATCTTTAAACAATTTAATTTCTGATAGTAAACCAACACTATTATTCATTAGAATAATGAATACCAATGGTCCCAATACTCTACCCTGTGGCATTCCCCATGACACTATTCACCCTCCTACCTTCAAATAATTATGAAATTCAGCAATTTTTGAAATCTGTTAAATAATGAATGCTGGACAACTTACCTTGGAAAGTGGAGCAAATTAAAGTGAAAATTTGTGAAATGGGGAAGTAGTTACCTATGAACACTTTTATTGGGTCCATAACATTTAATAATAATGAATCTCCATTGTAAGAGAGAGAGAAGGCGAGATGTTATTGGTTTCCAACTATAACAAAACTCAAAACTTTGTGTTTGGCATTTCTTGATTAATAACATTTCCAGTGATTTCACTTAATTTCCATGGACGCTGGCAGGATTACTTTAAGGGATGTTGATCTGTTTTTTTTTGTACATTATATATAACACTTGTTACTTACTAACAAGGTGTTGAAAAAATTTGGGCAACAACCTAAGCGCCTTAAATTATTATTCAAACAGTGAATTTAACAATAAAATATTTGTTTCTTAATAATTTACTGTGTATTTTTTTTATAGTAGGGGGGTGCAAATGCACCCCCCTCCCGGTGCCCATGTTAATTCCCATAAAAGCAATGCTTACTTTATACACTTACCCCCAAAGGAACGTATGTCCCAAAGTTCAGAGCAATATTTTCTGTCAGCGATAACAGATTTTCAGTTGTTTTTTGTTTGGTTTTCAGGTGCATGAAATTGTATTTCATCAGTGTGCTACAATGATGCAACTAAGGAAAATGGAAGCGGCTTCTAGGCGATATAAATAAGAAAAGAAAGGGAAATTAACCTACCAATACCAAAGTGGACGGATGCGATGAGAGGGAACACAAATGCTGACAAACAACTACACAATATTTCGGCATCTGCCTTGCTCACAAATAGAAAAACAGGCCATTAGGCTCGGAACGTGTGTGCACAACGAACGTTACAGTCATTAGGTAATGTTCGTTGTGCACACACGTTCCGAGCCTAATGGCCCATTTTTCTATTTGTGAGCAAGGCAGATGCCGAAATATTGTGTAGTTGTTTGTCAGCATTTGTGTTCTCTCATCGCATCCGTCCACTTTGGTATGTGGTGGGTTAATTTCCCTTTCTTTTCTTATTTATATCAGTGTGCTACAGTATGTCATAGGTTTGTTCAGTCAGAAGTTCTCTCTCTCTCTTGTGAATTTCCTTTTCAGAAAATTACTAGATATATGTGCAGACGCAGGGGTAAAGTTATCTGATGTCCACACTTAGCCTACAGCTTTACTGAGGAGTCACAAACGGATGTTGCTGTAAGTGCTTGCACAGGTGATAGCGTTGAACCTAACTCTCGTGATAACAGACATATCTCCTTCCATAGTGAATAATGTGTGGCACCAGACCCTGAAGCTGCATGCAGGACACTCACACAAGCTCTGTGCCCTGGACCCAGAGCTCAGTTCCACTGCCCAACTGATTTTGTGTACTGCCAGAGTATTACTATTAATTTAAATTTAATGGCACTAACACTCCGGTGGCAATTTCCCTAGTCAGCTAATTACCCCTTTTCCTAACAATATTTGTTTTAAATTTTTGTTTGTAATTGGAATGTTTAATTCCTCCCCCATTTACTTTTCTGATGAACAAATTTTAATTTTAAATTCCTTAAGCTTTTTTGGTAAATTATTCATCACTTCACTTGGCAAACTGTTCCAATGGCTGACACCCTTACCAACAAAAGAAAATTTTCCCACTCTTATGCATGAAATAAAGCACCAGCTTGTGACCATGGTCGCCTTTCCACTTCGAGCATGACGCAGTCATCAATGAATCAATTGGCAGTATTCCAGCAACGGCAAAGAGAATTCTAGTAATAGGGAACCCCAAAGATTGGCAGGTTATGGAGCCTCTTGTGGAAATGTTGATCCGAGTCCAAACGGGGCCTCGGGATTGTCTAAATTAAATGAATTGTGGAACAATGGGAGCGTGTGATTCAGTTTCATTTAATTTCTGCAACTAAAAGTTTGATACTGTAAACTATTGGAGTGTGGTCTGGCTCGAACGGTTAATCGAACTTGTAAAACATTTCTTTGGAAAAGTGTCTGATAGCCTGTACAGTTTTTGGCTTTGTGAAATTGAAGAATATAGTTATTTAAATGGCAATAACTATCTATTGAACTTTACCTTTTCATAGTTTTTGGGTTAAAATCTATGTGACGACCGATTTATCCTATTTAAGCCTAAACCGTAACATCCAAGGCGACACACGGTCAGAGCTAAGATCCAGTGTTTATGCAGAACCCCAGCATAAGCTTCGCCTCTTACACCTGTTAGCAGAGGAAGTTGCAACATCCACTCTGTATAAATCCTAGGAGACCTGATCCAAACTGAGAAAGGTGGTGTAACGGTTAGCGTTCTGGCCTCACATTCGGGAGAAGGACGGCGGTTCAAATCCCCGCCCGGGCATTCAGATTTGGAATTTCCATGGTTTCCCAAATCATTCCAGGTAAATGCCGGGATGCTTCCTTCAAAAGGCCATGGCGCAATTCCTTCCCATTCCTTACCCCCATCCTTTCCAGTCTCTGAAGACCCCGCTGTTAAGCAGTTAAAAAAAAAAAAACCTGAACCAAGATTCAGAACAGTCCGTGCCGGATGCCACTAAGCAGCATGAATGATCTCAATCACCTTGGGTCTGAAGTAATCCTTTCTTCCTCCTGGCAGCTGGCAGGAAATGTGAACTCCGTGACCAGTGGTAAGAAGATTTTGGCAGTGCTAAAAAACTGCAGCATTGCTGAAAGGACAGATCGTGGATAACTGGTGTGGAGGTAAGTGATGGGGCTGAATCAGAGGCTATGGCACTTTGGTAATCTTGGCTACCGATTCCTTCATCACTGGATTGAATTGTGCAGGTGCCCAAAAAAGTGCCGATAGCTAAGGGAACATTAGCTTGCTAAACTGACATTAAAAGTCTACAGGACGTCATGAAAATTACCAAATTGCCTGATGGCTTCTTAATAAAATAGTGCGTGGAGTGGGAATGGATGGAGGCGTTGTTCTCCAATGGTATCTGCAGGTCAGCAAGGGCAAATACCTTGATACATACAGGAAATAACTGAAATTAGCACAACTGGGCAGAAAACAGTTAATTAATAAAGTTAACAAAATTCCAAAAATTTAACTTTTTAACTTCCATTAAATTTAACCGTTACATTGGTTGTTGACGTATTTGGTTTGAACTGCGAGCCAAGCAACGCTTGACAGTTCAGCGAGTTGAATAACGAACGGATTAGGCAGGTAACGCGAGTGTGATGCAAATACAATGGTTATGCTATGCATAGTGTGGGTCTGAGCAAGAAAGCTAGAGTTTTGGAGCGTTTCTATGTTACGTCTGCAAACCTGCGCTCACTACTCGTTTTTAATTCGTTCGGTGATTGATTTTGATATATTTCTAATCTAACTTTTTTTACCGTCAGGAAAATGTCACTTTTTAGTTGGAATTTGTTTGTTGTTCGTTAGTGAAATAAATTAAACTGAAATCCATTATATGATTACGTCATAGAAACTGAACTCCTGAATCCGTTAGTGAAAGCAGCAACGCTAACAATAGCAACGAGAATATTAAAAATCATTGGCCACATTTATGGGATTATGTTGCATTTAATTCAAGACTGAGAGAACAGTTGATTTAGAATTCAAACTGTGTATGCCTAAACTTCCTACAGTCGAGGCTCACATGTCTAATCTTAATAATCATAGACAACATATGAAGAGGATCACAAGTCTTGCACAAGCCCAGCCACCAACCTCTGTTAACTTGAAAAAGGGGTTTTCACCCGAAATATTGTATTTTCTTTGTTTGTGTGTTGTTTTGTGTTGCTGCTGCCCTCCTCCCTTCAACTTTGGTGAGTGTCGGGTGTATTTTACCCGTCCTTTCCACGTAAATATTGCCGCGCAGCATTTCTTTCCTTTCATTGTTACCTATATGAAGGGGATGCTTATATCCAAATATGAACAGATTGAAGAGCAAGTAAAAGCAGGGCCAACTCGTGGGGAAAAAACAAAAATAATTCAAAGCCTTCAAGTGCAGTGGCTTCTTCTGATGTAGATAGCAGCAGAATTGACTTGTTTTCATCTCCATCAGCTAGTAAAAGTTTACGCCACTAAAGCGTTTGGCATCTCAGCTACCAGCACCGTTGTATTCCAAGCTGGTGTGGACCGATGTATCGTAAACCTTTTCATTGCCAACATGCTTCCACTACATGTGAAGGTGGTGAAAACGTTGAACCAAAGTAAAAACTCAGTTCCCAGAGGGACATTTGGTAGATGTATTATTGACTCACATCACAGTACATAGCACCTTGATATTGCTTGTAGTAATACCTACTGCAATACATACACATCAGTTCCACTCTTGGATGGTTAACTTTAACTTGTGTTAAAATTTGCAAAAATGTAACGCTTTAACGATTATCGAAGTTAACTTTTCCATTAACTGTGCCCAACTATAGAAATTAGAATTAGTAAGTCACAAGAAATGAGATAGTAATATAACAGTATTTAAACAATTTACATGAAATAAATCAAGAGAACTAAGAAATCCAAAACAGAATTAAGAGTTTGTTAGGGACTTTGCCGATAGTGGGGTTCGTATCGGCTTCTTCACCTGAGCTAGCAGTCTTCCCAAAATTATTCTAAGATCCAGAAAAGTTCTGTTACCGTGTTAAAATATTTATGCTAACTGTTAAAATTGACCACAGTCGCCACTTACAGTTTTAACCTACTGCAAGAAAGGTACTATTGTAGAAATGAAAGTCACAAGTTGAATCACTGAATTATATTCTCAAAATTTTTCACGTAAATAATACAAGTTCACAGTTAGCAAGGCAATCGGATATATCGTTCACCAAAGATCACAGATTGAGAGACAGAGCAAGAACCGCACGAAACCCCCAAAACTGAGTTGAAAATTAAAGTCACATTGCCAAAACTGTTCGTCTGAATGTTAGAGTTGTCGAATTTCCAACATGGCTGCCATTAAGCGTGCCTATCACTTTGTAGACTCGCTTCCCGCCTAAACGCCACCCCGGGGCTGGCCGAGCCTAGCATGGGACGTGCTCACGCCTGCAAGTTTGAACCGAGACTGAAGAACCAAGCTTGTCCACATGCTCAATCTAGAGCCTATGTAGCCGTGCATCACGTGATGCCGTACCACCGCTGGGCGCATGCACGCTGCTAAACATTCCCTTATGTTTGATTTAATAAATTCCTTATTAATGTTTAATTTAAACGCGGGAAACGGGAAAGTTATGTGAGTTTATGGTTACGGTGTTTTATGTCAGAATATAGCTTTAATTGTATCTCTCCGAAGATTACCAAATATGGTCACGGTTACAATGCTTCTGAAGGTCTTACGTCACCACCAGGTTTTCAGAACTTTTTTAAATCGGCTTTAATTACAAACATGAAATTATGCTCAAATTATTGGCCCCATTTTTAGCCTCACAAAAATGTAAACTTTATTTAAATCGGTTATGTGGTTATTGAGTTATCGCAAAAACAATGATTTCTAACAATCCGACATAACTATTATTTATGTTTTTAGGTATAACTCTGAAGATATAAGGACTATTAAGCCGGAAAAATTACCAATGTGTAGCCTGAATTAAACTGCATATTTTAAAGGTTGTTACATCTCTGTAGCTATTAGATTCTGGACACAATAAAATCGTTTGTTTATTCCACGTGGATTTGATGTAGAGTGAATTTAGAAAAACTATAACATCGGTTCTATGGCTTTAAATGGCATGAAATTAATATGTACCAAACTAGAAGAATGGATCTTTACGGCAAACTACTTTTTAACCCGGAATCTAAGTAGGCTTTTAAATGAAAAAAATGTTAAAGTTGAGTGATCTATTTTACATGTTCAGATCGCATTTAAAAATACTTAAACGGTCGGAAACTATCAGTGAAAAAGCATATTTTATGTGCGGTGCTTATGACAAGTTACTACGAAATTGGATTAACAGACAGAAGGTCAGTAAAATGTCTTTTAATGGTTTTAGAAAATTAATTATGTGTGTTTACTGGCATTTACATGTTCTTAGCGCTTTTGAAATGGTTTAATTTTACCGGAATTAATTCTGAAAGTCTCGAAAATTTAGTCGATTTACCGGCTTTCTGTTCTTACTAATATTTCATATTTTATGGATTGAAACTACTTGAAATCTATTAAGACTGAAGGATACAATTATTTACTGCTTGTTTATCTACTTTTTAAATCCTGAAATTACTTAAAAGGCCTAAAATTGTTTATGTAAACTGTTTAGGAAAATGTGTGATCAAATTTCTTCATAATTACTTCTTATGAGTATTAAAAACTTTAGAACTATCAGAAACCTGTTAATTATCCTACTAAACTGTCTCGGGCATTATTCTATTTACTTTTAGAGCTTTAAAATGGTCAAATTCCATCACAATGTGATATCTTCATTCTGCTTCAGTTTACTATTCAATCATCTTGTTAATTTCTTTAAAATCCTTGCTAAACTATATTTAACTGTGAAGTTATGGTTATTGTGAGTCTAGGCTTGGCTATTATTAGTTCTTTACACTCTTTACTGTATGAAAATCATATTAGAAATACCAGAATCTGGTATATGCCAAAATTTATGGTTAGGTTTGATTTATATTGAAATTCTCTATTTATCTCTGAAATAACTCTTATTAATCATGATAAAAGGTTTATTTTGTGTCTGTAATTGCTATTATTAACCGTATACTTCTTTTAAATTGGTTTAGAATGACTCGCTAACCAATGTTAAGATCTGTTGTTGAAAGTTTACTCTTACATGGAATAACCTATTTCCTGCTGAAATATCATGGCTTTATAACAATTTATAGTTTATGTTGGTTATATGTTATTTATTCACTTTACTGTACTAGAAGTGTTGTTAACTCGATTTTACTTGTGGTATCGTGTACTGAAGTTAACCTTAAACTTGGCCGGATTCTAACGAAATATTGAAAATAGAACGAGGGATACCTTACAAGTTGAAAAAAAGCTGATAGATGACAGTAATGTATAAAATAAAGCTTTGACAATAACATGCTGCTAAAAAAGGGATAAGTTACATTTTTTGTTGGTCCAGTTTTAATGATAGAACCAGAGAGGGGCTGAAAATACAAATTCAATAGGCAAAATTCTCCCTGGTAAGTAACCGAGTGAATCCGTTGGTGAAACAACCCCAAGATATTCCTGGAAAATATGCACCACTCTATCAATTCTGCCAGCAGTCAACATTTCTTACCAGTAGTAAACAACTCCCATCAATAGCCAGCGGTTCCTGCAGTAACCAATAATCTATGGTGTATCGGGGACAAGACAACGTAGCGTATACTCTGCGCAGTATGCAAGTAGCACCATCACCCACGAGCAGCAGAGGCTAAGACCTCCACACAACATCGTGTTTCACCGATACACTCACTCCGCTAGTTAACAGAGAATTTTATCAACATAAAATGATGCCAAGATAACCTCCAGTGTTACTCAGTTCTAACAACAAATTCTTCAAAACAGCTAAATCTTCCAGGGGAAGAAGAAATTACAAAATTATTCAAACATGTTTTACAAGAATTCTCTACACATTTTCATGAAATCATTCCCCACACTCCCAATGAAACAACAAACTCGCACAAAAAAGTGGAAATATCACACCACAACCCAGATATTTTTAAAAAACATTGATTATAACACAGAAAATTGAAGATGTTTTTGGGTTCAGGAAAAAGTAGGCATCAATAAGACCAATTCTGCAACTTAATAGTGGTAAAACTAAAATAAACTTGTGGGTATGACAAAACAAAATGTGCCGATTACAACAGGAAGTTCTGGTGACAAATTTCACTTTTTCATAGTCAGTATTCTTATGTATCTGCAATGTGCTGCCATCACATGTGGTAAACACACATTTATAATGGGAAGTAGAAAAGGCTTTGGTACTACATAAAACCATGACAAAATGTTAAACAAGTTGGGAATAAATACTGAAACAGAAGCATAAAGTATAGACATTTCAGATGAAATGGACATGGGAGGCCAAATTGATAGTGTAGTACTAGATCGGTCAAAGGCGTTTAACAGAGTGAGCCATAAAATGGTAGTAAATAAGGTAAAAACAATTGGAGTGGATGAGAAAGTGACTTGCTGGGTAGAAGAATTTTTAAAAAGGTATAAAACAGAAAGTTAGGGTAAGAAATGCAGTATCAAAAAAAGTGGAAGTAAAAAATGGGAGTGCCGTATTGGGACCATTGCTATTCATTATTCTAATGAATAATTGTGTCGATTGTTTACTATCTGAAATTAGATTGTTTGCAGAGAACATAATGCTATATAAAAGGATCAAAACGATAGAGGACTAAACAGTTGCAGGGTGATCGGGATAGGATATCTAGTTAGGTTGGTAAACATGGGATGAAGATAAATGCAAAGAGTCAGCTTATTAGATACACAAATAAAAAACAAAAGGTTAATTATGAATATAAGGTGGGGAAAGAATTGCTTGCTGAAAACTTTAAATGTAAATATCTTGGCATTACATTTGATTACAAGCTTAACTGGGCAGGACACATTGGACAGGTGGTAGGAAAAGGTTTCAAAATCCTGCACTTGTTGGAGAGAGTGATGAGGGGATGCACGAGAGAAGTAAAGGAATTGGGTTACAAAACTTTGGTCAGACCATTGCTGGAATATGGTAGTGTAGCATGGGACCCTCATTTTACGTATCAAATACAGGAGTTGGAGAGGGTGCAAAAAGGGCTGCTAGATTTGTTTCTGGAAATTATCGCAGAATGCAATCAGTGACGGATATGATAAAGGAGCTGAAATGGGATTCATTGCAAGCCAGGAGGAGGATGAGGAGCGTCATGGGAGTGTACAGGGCATATACTGGCGATGAGGCATGGAAAGATATTGCAATAGGTATGGAAAGTAATGCATGGAAGGGAAAAGATGACCATGAGCACAAGCTGGCACTCTATTTCAGGCACAAGGGTGTGGGAAGATTCTCTTTTGGGTAAGGGTGTCAGGGATTGGAATGAATTACCAAGGGAAATGACCAACTTCCTGAAAACATAAAAAGAATTTAAAGTTAAAATTTGTAGAGGGAAAATGAAGGTGGGTGCAGGATAGGGGGAAGATGGGTGTGTAGGGAAATTGCCACCGGAGCGAGTGCTCCATTGCAATTAAATTAAAATTTCTACAAAAATGAGATTGAAAAGGAATCAAGTGTGATAAGAATGAAGGGGCCTTTACACATTGAAAATGAGAAAGGATAAACAGACCCATCAGTTAACGCAAATGAAGGCAGTTGCTGACATTTTACAATATTTCAACACAAACTTTTTTCACATACAGAAATGAGACACGTGTCAAGGGCAATCACTAGTGCATGCACAGTCTCACCAAGCGACTGAGAGCAGATTTAATCGCCATAGCACGAGTGCAGGTGGAGGTAAAGTATTATCACAGGGAAATTATGTACGAAATAAATACATGTATGCACAAAATAATTTCGATCAGATTCAGATAGGGTTGCGAAAGAAAATAGTGACGTGTTTTTGAGCGAGGTCCTAGCACAGGGAAAAGTCAAGGAGATGCACAATATCAAGACTACTTTCATAGGCTAGTTTTCATCCACAGAGCTCAAGTTTTTGGAATCTTTATAAGGGTATGTAAAAAGGTAAATAAGCAAAATTCAGCTATTAAAAGTTTATTTTTAATTAAGACATTGTCTATATGCACTAATAAACTGTCAGTTTGTTACAAATAAATGGATGACTGGAGAGATTGCAACCAACGCATGAGCTTTATCACAATAGGATTGAATTAAATTCAAATGTCACCTCATGGTTTAAATAGTTTCACTTTCAAACATCCCCCCCCCCCCAGAGAGAGACACAGAGAGAGAGAGACTAAAGAAGTGAAAACTTTACTGCATAAAATGTTAATGCTTTCAATTGCATCAGTAAATTATGAAAGCTATTGAAGACATTTCTGAACCGGGCCACACTTTAAAACTGGCCCTAAACCTGTAACTGGTTCCGTTCCAACTGTTGAAAGATTTACACAAGCCAAAAACCTAATAATAATGAGACTTCTACCCAAATTCGAAAGCTATGAATCGAGCTTTCAAGAACAATATTCATTTGAACTGTATAACACAACAGTACAGATAATTTTTTTAAAGTAAATGAACACAAAAGAATACCTTAAAATATTTATTTTGACAGCACAAGAAGATTATTAACAAAACATTTAACAGTGAAATAACTACAATGTTCCAAGTACAAGAATAGAAAAAGTAAAATTTTGTTATATCAGTCTTTTTTTTAGTTGTGATTTAAAACACACCTGAACCAACCAAGATCCATCATACTTCTAAAATCACAATAAAACTTTACATGAAGTTTTAATAGTAAAATATAAGATTCTTAAAAAAAAAAAGTTCTCTGAAATTTCACACAGTTTCAAGGTACTCAACAAGTAAGATAAAACACCAATCAAATTTAAGAAAAAAATCTTAAAACAGTTCTGAATATTACAAATGTGCACAAGATGATCAGGAAATTAATCATGAAATGAGTATTTCACAATAAAAAAAAAAAACCACTAGGATGCAAAGGGGTTTATGAAAAAACTTTAGCATTAATGTAACAAATTTTATAGGTTTCATTTCCAGCAATGAGCATGTATTTCAAAGATTTAAAAAAACTAGTCTTTTTTTCTTAGTTTATCAATGGTTGTAAATCTTTAATTTTTCAGACTAAACATTCAGTTTCATTAGAGGAATCTAGTCTAACCAATGCAACTTAATTCATTAAAACCTATACTGTATTTTATTATTACGATTTACTAATAAGGAAAAAAAAACTTGAACTTCTTGCTTGTACTGTAGTTTTTGTGTAGCAACAGCTAGAATTCAATGCTGGAAATATTAGGGTGAGTAAAAAAATCTATTTAGCCAGTCATCTGTGTCAAACTAGACAAGAGTAAGAAATTATTCATTTTAAGTTTTCCACATGCAAGCTAAATGTATGTCAAGATTATTTAAGGAACACTTTGGTGTATAATTTCAACAAAAAACAGAACACAAAGATGATTAAACTAGATAATGTTAAGTTTTTAACAGCTATCACATCCAAATACAGGCATACAAAAATGGTCTTGGTTGTTCAGTGGTTAATAATAGAACATTAACATTGAACTGTTAATAAAACATAAAACTCAAAAACTTCCTATACATAAAAATCTTGTTTTATCAAACAATCTTTTTGTATCTGAAGATTTTTTTTCCTCTTCCAGGCAATTACTATGGAGTAATTTTTTAAGCTTGTTACCATGGATGAGAGTGTAATATAACAATTTCTTGAAAGCTGTCCCTTTCCCTTCAAAAATATACACAGATATAGTAAACTTATTCACATATTTACATCTTATAATCAGCCAAAATAGTGAAACACTATTCAATCTTATAAGCCTTTTCTTCTGGAGGCGTAGTTATCTTCCTTTTGAAGAGCAGAATGTGTGGTTCTGAAACAAATTACTGGATAAGTTCACTTGCATAAATAGTTAAAAGTAATTTTAGTTGTTTTAAAAGAAATTGTAACTGTGAATCCACTCCTTTCACCAATGCATATTCATTTATATGTACAACAGATTAAAAACCACCTTTTACGAAGATGAAATCTAGATAGGGATAAGAATAACAGATAGTTTTCCTAAAAATTATCGCAGTTTGAGACGCCTGCAACTCCAGCAATCAACTGAACCAGAAGATGAAATTAATATTTATAATTTAATTTTATTAAACTGCAATGGAGCACACGCTCCAGTGGCAATTTCCCTACATACCCATCATCTCCCTTTCTTGCACCCATCTACATTTGCCCTCTACAAATTTCATCTTTAAATTCAATCAATGTTTTTCGTAAATTATTAATCATTTCTCTACAATCCCCGACACCCTTACCTACAAAAGAGAATCTCCCCACACCCTTGTGCCTGAAATCGAGTGCCAGCTTGTGGCCATGGTCATCTTTTCACTTCCATGCGTTACTTTCAATTCTTACAACAATCTTTCCATGCCTCATCACCAGTATACACCTTGTACACTTCCATGACCCTCTTCATGTCGTCCAATTAATCCCACTATAGCTCTTATACTTTTTTTTTACCTGCTTAACGTCTCTCTAACAGCGAGGTTCTTTAGAGACGGGAAAGGATGGGGGGCAAGGAATGGAAAGGAATTCGGCCATGGCCTTTTGAAGGAAGCATCCCGGCATTTGCCTGGAGTGATTTGGGAAACCATGGAAAACCCAAATCTGGATTCCCGGACAGGGATTCAAACCACCGTCCTCCCGAATGCGAGGCCAGAGCGCTAACCGTTACACCACCACGCTCGGTATATAGCTCTTATAGGTCCTTCTGAAGAAGACGATCTTATGATCGACGAAACCGCGGTCAAGGTTAAATAAACCTAATTTATGCAACTGGTTGGCTATCATTTTCACCTGAACAACTCTCACCATTGCTGATAAGCAGCCATGTTCAAAATTTTACTTATCATATCTGTTACCGATTGCATTCTGCAGTAATTTCCAGAGACAAATCTAGCAGCCCTTTTTTGCACCTTCTCCAACTCCTGTTTTTGATACTCAAAATGTGGGTCCCATACTACACTACCATATTTCAGCGATGGTATGGCCGAAGTTTTTTTTTACACAATTTCTTTACTTCTCTCGTACATCCCCTCATCTCTCTCTCCCTGTAACGAGTGCAGAATTTTGAAACTTTTTCATACTACATTTACATCCATACTCTGCAAATCAGGGTGGCAGAGGGTGATAAGCAACAAATCCTAAACCCGCGCATTCCAATCCCGAATAGTGCGAGGAAAGAAGGAATACATAAAAGCATCAGTACGGCATCTTAATTCTTGAATCTTACCCCTCCGGTCATTGCGACCTAAATGGGTTGGCGGAAGAAGTATTTTCATTGCACTCTTAATTTAAAGATTTTCGCATTTCTCCAATAAATTACCTGTCCCGCTTAGTTAAGCTTGTTATCAAATGAAGTGCCAAGATATTTACATTTCAAGTCTCCAACAAGCAATTCTTTCGCCACTTTATAATCTTAATCAACCTTTAGTTTTTTATTTGTATATCAAATTAACCGACTCTTCATCCCATGTTTACCAGCCCAACTAGATACCCTGTCCAGGTCACCCTACAGCTGTTTAGTCCTGTACCATTTTGATCCTTTTTTTATCAGTAGAAAAATTCAGGTTTCCAAATTTATTAACAGACATTTCAATGTGAGACAGATCATTGTGGCAACCACCCCACCACTCAATAGCTATAATTTTATACAATAATATTTTTTAGATAGAAAGTGCTTACAGCAATCTAAAAATAAAGTCGGTAACCTGAAACAGTAAATGTGCAATTTAAATTAAACTCTTCCCCCCCTCCCCTTCCAAACCACACAAATTTAAAAACAAAACTGTGAATCTGTTACTTTCAATAATAAATTATTTAAGCTAAACTTAAGAAGCCATATAAAAGGAAAAAAAAAAATAGAATATCATCTTGTCTCCAAAATTTTGCAAATCGAAAAATTTTGGATGTCAGAAATACACAAAAACATGGACATATGTGGATACAGACAATATATTGGGTGTATGAACACTTACCAGAAGAATATAGTTTAAGATCAATCTCTGCATGTATTTAAAAGTTTTCTCTATTGTTTATTCACAATACACAAAAATAATCTTCAGATGCAGCCGAATACACAGCATAAATTACACATTTATTGCGGGGAAGAGTGCAGTTTCCAATTATATGTTTATTGCCATGAATGTGGCACAAAATACTGTACAATGCTATGTAAAGAGACATACAATACAATTAACACACGTAAAAGAAACAAAGTATAAATATTCACTTCAACATGTGTCATATGTGGACTGTCCCATGTAATCCTTATGGCAAATGGTTGTGGGTGAAAATTGGTGTAATAGTTACAGTTTGTAGTTTTCCTACCCAAATTCTTATACCGTAGACCTAGGCCGCAGTTTAAAATGTTTTTGTTCCAGTACTCCAATGAAAAGTGTACTTTTCACCTATCAACTGATTAAATTTCATCACTTACTGCACAACCACAGGTTTAGAAGAGAAAGACTAACACTGAAATGATGGCAAGTTAGAAACCAATAGGAAAATATTTACAAAATTGTAAGGAATGAGATATCTTCATTGTTTCACTATACATTATGAAAAACTCAACATTTGTAAATAAAAAAAGAATACGGTAAATTCACCTATCACTCACCAAAGTTGAAGGCAGGATGGCTGTGAGAATTACGTAATATTTCGGTTCACCACTTTATTATTTAGAGATACACGAGCCATATGTCAAGGGTGGTGTTTGCACAACATAGCCTACTGTATGACCAGATGTCTGCTCTTCCGTCTTCAACTATGGTTTATTTCTCCCATCCTTTGTTACTCACATTGCCTTAAATCAGCTTCCTTAACATTAGCACTATTATATCTACTTTTCTTATAAATACCCAGACCGTAGTATACAACAAAACATTCTAACATTCCACTTGAGAAACAAAACTAGGAAAAGATATGTTACTATTCCCTTGACAGCTGCAAGAGTAATTGTACTTTGGACTTAAATTTTGTACAGCATTCTTTAGATTTGGACATTCAAGATTAAGTATACAAGAGCCAAGACACATACACCACTGAAATAATGTTGCAACAGTACTACTGTTATTTTGTAATGTTTGCATATATATTCTAAAGATTCAGGGACATTCAGACTAACAATACAACAAACATCGACAGGTAACGATGCTTTAGAGCAGGGGTGGCCCGCCTTGAACATTTTTCCGGCCTGCAAGATTCATCACACTTTTACAAAATATTTTTTATATTTCATTTTTAGTGTTATATATTTCTTTACAATGTCCACTTAGTATTATTATTATATTATATTATCTATATTTACATGTAAGAATAATAGTAAACAATAACATATTTTTCACTACAAAAAAAAAAAAAAATTCTAGTGGGGATATACAATTTTATATGCGGCCCGCGGACTTGTGATGCACTTCCAAAGTAGCCCCCAGGATCATTTGGGTTGGCCACCCCTACTTTAGAGCATAACTTGTGCATGTAGCTGCATTACAAATGTTCTCACTTTACCTATTTTACGGGTCTGGTCTATTTTTATTATACACTACAATTAAAGAATGTGTCAATCACATTTAAATCCAAAAGTACAATTCCTTCTATCAGTGTCAAGAGAATGTAGGTGCCACAGAAAGATACCTGGATTATGCGTCATGTAATGAACCCAACCCTGGCTCTGTTGAATGCCAAGTTTCCTCCATTCTGCTTCAGACAGCAAGTGGGTCTTAGGAACAAGTTTTGCTATTTCCTTTGGTAGAACTACATGCCTGTAACAAAGAACGAAAATTATACCTAAATGAAAAGTTAAGGGTATACAGGAATACACGATATTGGCAGAACTATTTTATACTGCAAGAGGTAATTATGATATACTGTTAATCATGAAACTTTATTTTCAAGCAGTAATTAGGTTACCTAATTACAGCCAGGTCTATTTCTGGATGAATAGCTACCCAATTAGTGCTTGGAAATAAAACATCTTGCAACTTACTACTGCTATACTGTGATATAATCTCATGGTATAAAGTAGGTTTTTTAGGTCTGTAAGAATACAAGCAAAAACTGTATTTCATTCATTAAATTTGAAGAATTACTCTGCTTTCAGTATGCTCCTAGATCACATTAATTAACAGCCACTAAAAAATGACATGACTCAAAGTATCTGTAAAAAATGAAAACAAGTTCAATAGAACATCCAAGTAAACTAAATCGATATAAAAAAATCTTCCAAGATAACAAACTCCAACTAAAAGTGACAGGTGACAGGCATGGAAATCTCTGCCTTTTTTGACAGCTAAACATTCAGGCTACAGTGCACTAATTTGTAGCTTGCAAATTCTAATGGTAGGCTATAATAATTCCAACAGTTAGTGATAACTGTCCTTTCACGTTAATAATGGTGATTCCATACATTACTACGGTTAAAAATACTGGTTTAATTCTAGAGTACAATACTACTATGCAACCAGTGCTACAAAATTAACACAAATATCTTCAAATGATTGGTTGATTCATTTGCTATAAAAAGAGTACTTGACATTTCAGCTTCTCTCCTTTGCCAACACACGACTTTGAACCACTTCCAGAAAAAGATAGAATGCTGGTAAGAGACAGTTCACAATCATGCAACCAGTTTCAAGACACTGGTTACTGTGCCAGTAGAAAAAAAACTGGCAATTCGGGTTAAAATACAGCTTAGCTGCTTCCTTGACACTTACTCTTTAAGGAAAAGTGTATCCGAAAACTGTAAAATATGTGACGAAGGTGTAATTCGTGCCAAAACATAAGGTTATGCACATCACTGACTCGGCGTTAAAAGAAAGTCTTGAGCTATCTGTGAATTAGTCAGAATTTGGCATGGCCGCTGTCTTCTTCACTCAAAAAACCACAGCACAATGGAATATTAGTAGTCATTATGGTCCAGCCTGCCATTCTACCTAAACACAACACGGATGCACACATTACTGAATTAGCGGCAATAGACGTCTCAAGCCACCTGTGACATCATAACAGTCAGAATCCGTATGGCGGCCACCTTATTCACTATACACCATGGAATATTAGTTGTAATTCTGGTCCAGGCTGCATTCCAACCTAACCAACTTCCTATGCCAAAACAGATCCTTGAAAATCAACATGTGTACCACATGTGGAAGAGCACATTCATGGTAACAGTGCCTGCTACACATCGACCAATACTGCACGTAAAGCTAGAGTTTTGCATTGTATTACTTCTGCCCTACCCGTTTTGTCAGCTTAGTGTACACTTTTTCTTGAATAGTAATGCCTAAGGAATGTGTTAGTCATATTTTCATCCCAATATAAAAGATTATTTTTTCTGGCTGTAGTTTGCACGGCCTATTACCATGAAATAATAAAGACTGAAATGGGCTGAATGATTCTTTTACCCAAGAAGTAAAGTAACCACCAGCAGACAGGAAAGGAAATATGAGTGGAAAATTTAATCACCTAATTAAAAGTTTTAATATGGAAGAGGAAGATTGGAAAGAACCAAAATCTTGGTGTATAAAGATTATTACCAACCAACCATTGACCTATGGCTATTAAATCTGGATATGAATGAGGAGACGTGCATACAGCAAGTTGCAATATGTATTGTGATTGACAACAGCAGTATTATGACAAAGTGGTGAATGTTATGGTAGTGGAATCGCGATCTCCTTTATACCCTCAATTTCTTCCATACACTATAAACACAATCAACCTTCACTTTTTATTTATTTATTTTTTACATATTTCCCTAATAAGTTTACTTTTTCAACATTAAAGGACTTAAAGGTTGACACATTATAGAAATTCGAGAAAAGGATGTAAAGGTTGGGTCACATTAAGAGAATGGAGGTAGGATGAATGCCAAAGTTATTGCATATTGAAAAACCACAAATATACAACATTAAAAGCTAATCCCCGTAACTTAAGATAACCAGGTACTAATAAAAACCTTGCCGAAAAAAAATATTAACTTAACACCGTAGGCCTAATTAAGACTAGAATCAAACCAACTACGAGCAAAAATACAAAGCAGGTGTTAGTAAAATGCATCAGCTAAGCTCTGAATGATAGCACGTTTTCTTTGAACCGATCTGTGTTAATACAAGAGAATAGAAAATTTGTAGTAGAAAAGAACCGGCATTTATTTGCTACAAATATTTTTACACTCATCTGACGGACTGCCATCCTATCTCTTTTCCATTCACAGCACAGGTAAAACGCTTCACTTGTACAAGAAAATTATGCAGAAATTTGGCACAAAAAGCGATCACAATCCCTTCAGTACCATTGTACAGTGATACCTACAACTCACCTATACTCATAAACATCGTCGTAGTATTTATCAGAATAATAAATGTTTTTCGCAGACATATTGACACTTTCACTACACAAAGCACAAAACTTCGCGAAACGTTTCACAAATTCCTCTACTGGTTCCGCGCCTTCGCCGCTCTCCAAGTTTAAATCAACTTCAAAAGTCGGGTATGTTCAGAAATGGCGGCGTGCAGATTCGATACTTGCGTCGATACTAGGCACAAAATACTTTAAAAATTAATCTAGAACTGATTGTTAAGTAATACAAGTCACACAACAACGATTATGCATAAAAAAATATATATCCACCATAAAATAGGTTTGAGCAAAAAATATGGATTTATTTTGAGGATAAATAGGAAAGCAAAGACTTGGGAAGAGTCGATATACCATAGACATTGTTAAAAAACGTATTGCAACGTCTTTATTTGCCGTTTAGTATAGATATTTTCAATTGCTTCTTCAACATCTAAATTGGAAACAACACAATATAAATTTCTGATAAGATATTATCGTCGCAGCAACTTCATATGCATAACACAACCACCTATTGCAGTTACCTAAGGAGTTAAAGAATAATATACTCCAGTGTGTTAAGGTTTTTTTTTATATGATTAGGTATGTAAAGACATTGTCAGTGGGGCAGTTAATCAATTAATAATAATGAGTAATGTGTTATTTCTATATCAACATTGAGATCAAGAATATCTGTAACACGACAGAATCTAATATTGAGGTAACTGGACCAAGTATCGTGACTGTTCATCATTTTTTTTTTAGAATGTATGAAATTTCGTTCTGAGCTAAATCTACTTTCTACAGTATGAATTGTTTTCATTTTCCGAAACAATTATTTCTCTGGGTGATATGATAGCATTTTTTTAAGTCACAACATACAATAATAATTTTGCATAATGATGGAAGTACAATATCCAACTCACATTATAAATGCAAAATATCCAGGCAGAGTAGAGTACCTCTTAAAAATAGTCTGAGGTAATAATAATTGAGCGACAAATATAATGGCATAAAGCATGCAGTTGGTCAGGTAAATGATATACAATTCGATTAAAATATTTAACCGGATGTAATACGTGCAGTAATAAGATGTATGTTTGGAGAAAACAGTACACCACATTTGAGTCTGAGGTGATATCTACGCTGATTAATTAAAATGAAAAATAAAGTGTAGGAGGAAATCCACCCTATATCGGTAACTGTAGCAGTAATTTTTACGACATTCTTCCATACCTAACTGTGTCATGGAGGAAGGAAATATCCATCAACTGTGTATCTGCTCTTCTAAAGCCATGATATAAATTATCTCTGTATGAAACGGCTTGACCCGTCTGCACCAGAAACGAAACACAAGTATGTGTTACATCCAATGGATTGCTACATACAAGTTGGCATTTTGCGTCTTTGACGAGTAATATCGCTGCTTCATCACAGGGGTAAAACAGCTTAATCGTGGCTTGAAACTTACTACAAGATTTGGATGAAAGTAATGTATAGCTCACACCGTGGAAACAGGATTCTCCACTATGGATGATCCTCCGGTGACGAGTGCGAAGTACTTCTTTTGCACTTGTTTCATAGTTTCTGTAAGCTTCCAACTCTTTCCTATTTTGTTTCACAGTTATGATTTGCAATATGATATAATTTACCCATATTCTAACCAATGTAACGTTCGTTTTGCAGTTCAATTGGTTTCCTCAGTTTTAAGTATAGAGCTGATGTGATATCCACTTTTCCCCATAAATATTGAAAATAATTTTTTTTTAACTGCGGTGTAAGTTATGTCCCAGTAAGGATTTCCAAAGAGGTCTAGTGATATCGAATTATCTCACTTTAGTAGTAATTTCTTCTACCCAAACTCTTATAATGTGGTATGATAGTATTGGTCCAGGAAACATTTCGACTTATTGAATTTTAGTTTACAGTTTTTCGGGTGATACCACTTCTTTTTTTACTTAATTCAAGAAAAAAGTCGTAGAAAAACAATGTATCTTTCAATTTCAATATGTACTGCCAGTATCGTAAACATGAGTTGACCCACTGAAGAGGATTGCTATTAATAATAATTAATTCAGATGGAAATCATGTCACTGTGCAAATTTCACTATATACATACTTCATATACGAGGTTTATCTATGCAATTCGGTGAGTGGTCTAGTATTTCTGTGTTCTACGCTTGAAACAAGGTCGCTCGCATGCATAGGCATGCGCGACCCATGGAGGAAGGAATAATATGGAGACGACGCAAGAGACCTTTACCACGCATGGGAGTGAAGCAGGCCGGCGGAGGAGTGGGGGGGCATGGCCGGAGTGGTGGGGGCTTGACCGCTTCCCAACAAACACGGGGAATATGTACAAACACCTCAAGGGGACTCTAGGATAAACGTGACGCCGCAATCTGGTGATGGATTATTATGTAACTCGATGAGACAAATAAAAAATGAAGAATAAAATTTTTTGATATCCTGCTTAGTTTTCGAGATATTCTGTCTCAAATGTGAAATGGTTTTGGTTGAAATTCAGAAGAAAAAATTATTCAAAGGCAAATTTTATGATGAATTTTTATTTAAAAAGACGAGACAAATAAAAAATAAAGAGTAAAATTTTTCGATATTTCACCTAGTTCTCGAGATATACTGTCTCAAAAGTGAGGTGTCTTGAGTTGAAATGCAGAAGAAAAATTTCGCAAAAGTCAAATTTAATGATGGATTCTTATGTAACACGACGAAAAAACTCGATAATAAGGAATAAATGTTTTCGATATCTTGCTTAGTTTGGGGGATATACAACATCCAAATTGAGGGGGTTAGGTTTGGATGCAGGCTGGACCAAAAATTAATTCTGTCAAAACAACAATGATTACATGGTTGACATGCAGAATGGATATTTCAGTTTTATTACTACCACTTGTGGTTAGTCTGAAATGTGTCCTAGACCAGAAAAAAAGTAAGAGGACCCACTCTAGGGATGAGCAACCCAGACATTTTGTAGGCTGGTACCAGAAATAAAATGTTTATTCAGTCACCTTAATGAACATTCTCTTGATCAAGATGTGTTGTCTAATTTCACAGCCCTACTTATTAGGACAATTGTAAAAAAATTATTTCTCAGTTAGATTTAGATACGGGGGGGGGGGAATGTTGTACAAAAAAAAAGAGACTAAATTAGAAACACATTCCCCAAATTGATTTTGTTCAAAGGCCAATAACTTCTTTATTTATGAAGCCCATTTTTATTTCTGCATGAACCTGTTTCGACATAAATAGATGAGAAAGATTTCAAAATCGGTAAAAATAGGTATAGACGTATTTACAAACAGAAACAAGTCTTATATGAAGCTTTAAAAATAACCTAAGTCAATGGCCTGAAATAGCTATTTAAAAAATTAATAAAACTCACAGCTTCTCACATAACAGTTAATTTCATCATCCATTGTCAGTATAATCAGCAACGTGACGAAAGAAATCGTAATAGGAAATTCACTGAATCGCGAAGTAAAACACGTCCCTTTAAATCTCATTTTAAACACTCGTTAAAAAATAATGCTAGTCTATTATGTGCAAAATAGCAAGTTTGCTGATTTTCTACACTACACCAAGAAAAATTTGAGAACAAAGTCATCCCATTGAGAGCTATGACTAAATATTTATAGACGTGCTGCAAAGTTTGCGGTGTCTACCGCTCACTTCAACAACGATAATTACAATTCAACTTACTTATGAAATGATATTCCAGGTTCTTTCCTGTCTGGTCTATTTGTGCAACCGTACGCAACACAAGCTGGCATTTTTAAACACTTATACACAATACTAAATGAAATAATCACTGCATCTACCACAATGTGAACACCTTAATTGTTGGGAAGCGCCATATGGTCGCTGCCGGTGCTGCCACCATGCGGGAGAGATTAGTGCTTGCTTCACCGATTTAACGTCACTTCTCCTCCATATAATTCCTTCCTCCATGGCGCGACCATGTCTGGACTTGCCCTTGACTCGATCTATCACGGCTTTCGGGTGATAAGGAGATTCAGGACCGTGTGACAGCTATTCTGAAAATGGTTAAAAAAACAAAGAGAGAGAGACTTTTCCGAAGCTATACAAACCTTGCAAAGCTGTGTTGTATCTGGTAGCGACTTCGACGGCCAATAAAGGTATTTATAATGGGCATTCCGTGTTTGTGTTTTTATTATTACATTGACCAAATTTTAAAGACGAACCTCGTAATTTTTACTTTAATTGTTCCTCTCTTCCTTTCCACATGCTGCTTCGAAATCTTCCCTCAGCTTTTATCTACTCCTAATCAACACAGTTCTCTTTACCCGCCTTCCGTCCGCCAATCTAACATTTTTACAATTTCAGTTACTGACTGTAACTTCCAAACACAAATCTAGCTGTCGTCCATTGCACCCCTTGCAACTCCAGTATCTGATACGCATAATGCGGATCTCAAATCATCCAACAGTACTCTAGCAAGGACCTGAAAATTGTTTTGAAACCCACCTCTCTTAATTTCCATTATCCTCCACAACAGACGCAATGTTTAGAACATTTTCCTCACAGCCTGCACAAGGTGCCCTGCTGAGTTTATCTTAATGTAAACTGTTATTCCAAAATGTTTACATTTTATGTTCTCAACAAGCAACTTCCTCTTCACTGAATAATCATTCAAAAACTTTATATTTCTTTCAGTTAACTTTATAAGCTCTTGTAATCTGTTTTCAATCCACTTATACATTCGAATAGATATCCTGCCGAGATCCCTCTGCAGCTTTCACAACCCCTTTATTGTTGGAATCCTATTATAAATCACGATGTCGTCCGGAAACAACACAGTTTAATAGCCAAGGTCCAAATTCGCTGCCCTGTGCCACTCCCATTTTTACTCCTACCTTCACTTATTCTGCTGCGCAGATGTGCGGCTGCTCCCTATTGGTCGTCACCAGCAAACAGCTTTACTCGTTGAGACACCTGCACGTGCTGATCGACTACGAGCTGCCGGCCCTGGTCAACGTGGTCAACGGGGTGTTCCTCATCATAGCCGGCTTCATCTGCTGCTGTCGGGATGTTGTAGAAAAGAACTACTACTTCTACGCGGTAAAACATCTTTCCAGACAGTTGTGTGCAAGAAAATGCTATTTGAAAAATGGCGGAATATTGTTACAGCAGTTAAGTAGAAGTAGTGAGATCAGAGTGAATGTGGCTGAATCAGTGTAATGGTCTTGGATTTTTGATATGCTACTGTTATTGTAGCCATATCAGAATGGAGCTTAAACATGAACAGACGGAACTCGAACTCAGGCGAAAGGAGTCAAAACTAGTACAGGACAATTTCTAACAACGTACGACATTGGGCCAGTTTTAGTAAGATAAAACTAGATCAATCACAAAGTCGGATCGGTCAAGGCCTCCTCCACGAAAAACAAACTAGGAAGTACTGTATATAAAATTACATTTCATTGTGGAAAAGTGGACATAAAAGAAACAAAGCAACCTATCAAAACAAGAGTCTGAGAACATCAACGAGATGCAACATTTGGTCAACGCGCATAAATGGTTTTCGCCGATTTAATCGAGCAACACTAGGTGTTATAGGCAGAGATAAATGTACTAAGCAAACCAGAAGTATATCTGCAGTTGATAATTCGGGAAGTGGTAGACAAATTTAATTATTCATTGAATACTAGTGTAAGCCCTTGACCGTTTTTTTTTTTTTTTTTTTTTTTTTTTTTTTGTATCATCACGGGTCTAGAACAGTTCCAGTTTTTAGGGTCAAAGAGTATGACAGGTTGACCTGATCTGACCAAATCTGATCTGTATTTCACACTTAGGGTGAATAAAATCTCTTGAGCTTGAAGAACTAAGAAATATTGATAGATGTATTAAACACGACAGTGACGATCACGCTATCGGAAAATTGCTTCCAAGGTCGTAGACTTGAATTTGCTGAAATACAAACTTGTATTTCAACTTTAAGGTTCACTCTGTAAAAATTTAAGAACTCCTGTTTGCTTGGAAAGTATCATGTTTTTATATAATTTGAGGTTGCGAATACATTCATAATATAATCTTTGGTCATAGTGTCTGTAACGGCAAGAGATCTGAATACAGATGTCGGATTATTAAACAGTAGAGCAACTCTGAAGAAATCAATTGACAGAATAATCGATTCAGTAACATATTTGGTCTAATGTCCACTTTAAATAACCTAATAACTCACTAACAGCTAACAGGAACAAAGACCATTAACGAAAGTGGGCAGTAAAATATGTAAAAGCCAAACAAACCATAATGTATAAACATTGTTCAAGCAGCAACATTAGCGAAAGTTTTAATTAAATTGAAATTTAGCCTAGGCCTGAATGACAATTGGCATTCTTGGTTACAGCAGAGAGCATGAGTAATATAAGTTTTATAGTTTTTTATGTTGCGTTTATTAGCAACATGTTACTGAAAAGCGGTTCTACGATTTTCAGGCGTAAAGTTTAGCGATATATTTTTTTTTTACACTATGAAATGCTATGTAAAGCAAACTTTAAAGAATGTATTATGGCAATCAATTAGGTAACAGTTGCTTAGCTATTAGATTGTGGACATAACCTCGAATTTCTTCTAATGGTAACTCTGGTCGCTGTTAATTCGCGAGCAACGGCTGGCGCACGACGTCACAGTTGTCCAGCCAATAGCTATTGAGGTTAGTGAGTGAGTGAGCTTAGGAAATTATGTAGTAGATAAGCAGAGATGCAGGGTACAGACTGAGCAAAGTGTGGAAATGTATTTTATATGAACATCGTAAACGCCATATTGAAAGCAGAGACAAAGGTATTACAACATCCCTCGTCCCGACTGAAAACATAAATACTTGGATGTTATTAACATTTATCTGCAGGCGAGCTTAATGCTCCGGTGGCAGTTTCCCTGCACACCTACTAACGGGTTTACATATTTTTATTTAATTTTATTATGGGTAGAGATATATTGTTTGTAGCAACCACCTGTAATGTATTTTGTATCCTGAGTCCACAATCTACAAGTTGTGGTAGAATATTTTCTTCATTATATTTTTGCTCCGATTAAACATTGAGTGTGTATGTCGTGATGCGTCATATTCTCTTATATGGGACTTTTGTTTGGTTGTGCTGGTATTTACAACGAACTGATATGCATTCAGGGGTTTAATTATATTCGTCCTAGAAGATGCCGGGAGAGTTTGGGTGAAACGCCACCGGATTTAGCCAACATAACTCAAATTAGCATCCAACCCAACTGCGAAAACTTTTAAAAGCTGTATAGAACTTAAACATGTATAAAAGCTACCACCTAGTAATTTCATGCAGCAAAGTACTGACAAGATCTAATGGAAAAATTGAAATGCTACCTGTTCATATACAACTCTTACACATTGCTACAGACCTCTAGCAGTAGAAAGGTACTGTATTTTTAAACTAGGAAACATTGGCGACGGGTAAGCAGTTTGTGTTTGCATATTCACCAAACTATTTGTGTGAAGCCCCTTCCATTTTACCTGGTCTCGATGGTTCCAATTTCAAGACTCGGTGACAATTCTTCAAGTTACTGGAATTGGAGGGTTTGAACGAATGAGATTCCTTCCTGGATGTGACCTTGTGAGTTGCTGCCTACCGTCTTGATTGTTCCGTTTCACCACTGTAACATCTATGCGATTACAGTCTAGGAATGAAGATAAATGCCTAGAAGAGTAAGCTTATTAGGTTCACAGATAAAAAAAACTAAATGTTGTTTATAATTTCACTGTAGGGATAGGATTGCTTGATGTAGGCTTGAACTCAATTGCCCAGAGCACATTGGGCAGGTGGTAGGAAAAGGTCATAAAATCCTTCATTTACTGAAGAGGGTGATGACTGGGTGTACTAGTGAAGTTAAGGAATTGTGTTACAAAACATTGGTTGAATATGGTGGTGTAATTTGGGACCCATATTTTGGTCATCAAATGCAGGAGCTGGAGGACATGCAAAGCAGGGCAGCTTGATTTGTTTGCGGAAATTATCGCAGGACCCAGTCAGTAACTGATATGATAAAGGAGCCGGACTGGGAGTCACTGGAAGACAGGAGGAGTGTGAAGATAGTGCTGGGAGTAAACAAGACGTATATTGGTGATGGGGGTTGGAAACTTATATTGGTCGAAGAATTAGGAACAGCGGACTGAAGGGAAAAGATGACCGTGACAACAAGCTGGCACTCGATTTTATGAATAAGGGTCTGGAAAAATTTTCTTTTGTGGGTAAGGGTTTCAGGGACTGGAATAAGCTACCTACAGAATAATAAATAATTTACCAAAAACGGTGAAGGAATTCAAAATTAAAATTCCTAAATTTCAAAAGTAGACGGGGGAGGAATTTTAAAACTGAATTATAACTACTAAGAAAAGTGATCTCTAAGGAAATTGCAACCGCTCCATCGCAATTAAATTCGATTCAACAACACTAACATCTGAAAATTGCACTTACTTGTTTCGGGGTTTGCGCTGCGTTTTTTTTTTTTTTTTTTTTTTTTTTTTTGATTTCGGCACCAACCTAGAGCCTTCGTCAAGGTTACACTCTATCTAGCCGCCTGGTTCTTTTTGATAAACTTCAGCGCTTGATTCACAGTTTAAATAAATATTGTTAAAATAAACAGTGAATCAAGTGATAAAGTTTATCAAAAAGAACCAGGTGGCTAGATAGAGAGAAGCCCTGACGAAGGCTCCAGGTTGGTGCCGAAACGTTGGCAATAATCAAAAAAAAAATATGCAGTGCAAACCACAAAAAGAGACAAATAAGTGCAATTTTTCAATAATGTCGCCTGCGAAAAGTGTGAAATATTATGACACTAGCATCTATTTATAAATGTTTCTTGGGAAACAAACCGACTAATAGTATTATTTATACGCAATATTTCGGCGACATAAAGCTGCGTCGCCATCTTCAGGTGTAGTTTTATGAATTGAAGTTCACCTATACAACTATGTTTAAACAAATATTGTGTATAAATAATACTATTACCCGGTTTGCTTCCCGAGAAACATTCACAAATAAAACAACGCTGAGAAAAACTGCGTTCATTCATAACATTAACATCGTTTATTTTCTTCTCTTTTTCCAGGTATCTGTATTTTTTCTGGCAATAATTATAATCTCCATCGTAGCGTGTGCTATATGGGTTTTCGAGAGTAAGGATACACTTAACGAAGAGGCTTCCAAAAACCTGGACCAATATGTACTGAGTTACCACAAAGATGCTGTTTCAAAGAAATTGCTGGACTTCATTCAAAACTGGGTAAGGCTACTTGCCTATTCAAGCAATGATAACTGTGGATTTAATGCCTGCGTTTAATGATATATATGCATAACTACGTATATTTAATTTAGTTTAGTTTCAATTCGGTTGCGATGGAGTACACGCTGTAGTGACAACTTCTCTGTACATCTACTTTGCTAAACGTGTTTATATATATATATATATATATATATATATATATATATATATATATAATAAATCATTCAGTGCATTTATTAACCTTTCTACTTTTTTCTTTTACTAATTTTAATTTTAAACATTTTCAGTGATTTTGGTAAATCTTCCATCACTTCCTTTGGTAATTTATACAAATTCCTGAATCGATCACCTAAAAAATAAAATTTTTGTACTCCCAATGTGCCTGAAATCGAGTAATAGTTTACGTTCATGGCCATCTTCCACGTCCTACTCTTAACCCTACCATCTACGTCAAGTCGAGCACAGTCGCCATTACAGGCCATGTACCTTCCAATTACTATCCTAACCGAATTTTGTCATCCAGTGACTCGGAACCTAGCTCATTTATCAATGATTGAGTTCTGTGGTAATTTTCACACATAAATCTAGCTGTTATCTTCGTGCGATTTAAATTCCAGAACAACAGGACTTCATAAAAAATTAGCTGCAGATTACAACAATATTTGTAATTTTCCGAATTGCATGGGCGCTAGCGACGGAAAACACGCCAGAGTTATTTGTCCTGCACACTCTGGCTTGATGTTCCATAAATACAAGAATTTTTTTCTGTTTTGCAAGGATTGGTCAATACTAACTATAAATTTATAAACATTGAAGCTGGAGATAACGGTAAACAGAGTGACGGTGGAACAGTTAGATCTGCTGCTCTGTATGTATCTTTAATAGGTGGAAGATTCCAAATCCCTCTGCCAAATTCTGAAATCACTGAACTTCATGTTTTTATAGGTGACGGAGCTTATCCATTTTTAAATAATTTATTATAGCCTTATGGTCAATATTTAGATACAGACAGATATTTCAATGTTAGGTTGTCGAGGACGTGAAGAACCGTCAAATGTGTTTTTGGTATAATTTATTCTAAATGGAGAATTTTAGCCACAACAATAGAAACTTCTGTAGACTTAACTGACAATTTGTTTGCTACATAATGTTATTATTGACAGAGAACGTATTGAACATCAACTTAAAGAAACTAGCATTTCAAATCATAAGAATTTGACACCAAAAAACATTGGAAGGCCAAACCAACTTGAAGGAAATACCCGCATCTCACGGTATATAAAATCTATTTTTGTTACAATTCGAAATAGATTAATAAATATTTCTAAATATAATGCATTTTCTTTGATATTTATAATTTAAATTACTTTTAACATAAAAATTTTATTTTCAGTAAATTATGTACGATTTCTCTTTGACTGTATTAATATTTTATCTTAGTTTAATCTTAAGTTTATAATGTAATCGTAGTATTATATTTAGTGGTCATTTCATCGTACAATTTGTTATGGTGATTTTTGTATTTACAGTACCACTTCTCTTCGCTTTGCTAGTATCGCCGCTCTCATCGTTTATCGCAACTCCAACATAAACGCACCCTGAGATTTATTTTTAGACGCGTGTGTAGTTATGTTCGTAATTTAATTCACGTGTAAAATCATTACACGCTTTTTATTGTTGAAAGATGATGCAAAGAACAAATAAATAAAGCACTTTTAAGCTGGCTTCGCACGATCCGCACTTTTGCGGACCGGGCCGACCCAGCTACCCAAGCAGAGGGCCTATGCTGACAGGGGCGGGGTGCCTCTATCTATCGCCCAGTCGGTAGAGATGAAAGTCCCGAGTAGCTGATGGGGAGCAGGCAAGTTTTTTTTTTTTTTTTTTTTACATGATTGTTTTGTAACTTTTTTCATTATTTTTAAAATTTTTAATTGATATATTGCTATGTAATAAAAAAAGATACAAAATGTTTTATATCATTTTTTGTTATTTTTAAACTCAAAATTTATAAATTTCTTGGATTACTCAGCTATTCTTTTTTTAATTATTATTTATTTAAACGGTATAATTTTATCTAAATACTTTGCGAAGGGATATTTCTCATTTCTTTCCTCTTCTTGAATCTGCGGTAGTCTACTACAAGTTGGACCCAATAGTACTGTGTATTTGGATACTTTTTGGAAAATATTTAGTATATAGTGTTTTCCATTAGCCATATTAAGGTGTCTCTTTCATGTTTCGAGTCTCGTTGAACTAGAAGTTCAGGAGTTATTCTTGTCGTGGTGTTATCTAATATATGTGCTGCAGTGCGCCTTATCCAGTTCCAAATCTCTTTGAAACAGTGGCAGGTAATATAATAATAATATATATGACTGCAATGGAGCACAGGCTCCGGTGGCAATTTCCCTACACCCCCATCTTCTTCTATCCTGCACCCACCTACATTTGCGCTCTACAGATTTTATCTTTAAATTCTTTCAACGTTTTCGACAAATTATTCATCATTTCTCTTTGTAACTTACTCCAATCCCTGACACCCTTACCTATAAAAGAGAATCTTCACACACCCTTGTTCCTGAAATCGAGTGCCAGCTTGTGGTCGTGGTTATCTTTTCCCTTCCATGCGCTACTTTTCATACAGACATTCTCCGTGAAATATCCGTCGTCAGTATAAAGGGCATTACAACAAGTTTCATGTGGGTCCCATCACACAAGCAAATCAAAGTTAGTTAATATGTTAATGAGCTGGCGAAGGAAGCTATCAAGTTGGGACATAGCAAACTCTATTCACAATATGTAGTGTGTTGGTATGTGTTCACATCTTTCCCTCCGCCTTATATCTCTCCTTCCACATGACTTAGGTTACTAACCAAAACAATGAGAATTTTTTTTAATTTATTTATTGTACTGTTTTCTACATGTTTATCTTGCCTTCACCTACGGTAAGTGATGGGTTATTTTCCCATGTCCTACCTTATTTTCAGTGCCTAGCAGCAGTTTCTTTGTCTCCAAAATAAATATATCGAATTCTTCTCTTTTAAGACAGGTACATACTTTTGAATTGTGCTACCGTAAAAAGGTCACATCAGTTCCCACTATATGACAAAACTCTATGGTAGTACAAGTCTCACCATTTTCGAAACCCTGATTTTTTTAAAATATTTTTTGAAAAATTTGACTCTGTTCAGTCTGTTCCATGCCCTTTTTCACAAATTAAGACTTGTTTTGTTAATTTTCTTCGGGATGTTTGAGTCATATAAAGCAATGTTCTTTTTTTTTTTTTTTTAAAAAAAATTTAGAATATCTTATGTAAAATGTGTAAACAAATTTATTCAAACGGCTGAATTTGACAGCCTGTGGTGTAAAAAAAAAATGTACTAAGCGAATTGTGCCAATTACATTAAAAAATTGCTTCGTTATTTCCAATTTTGAAATGGTATAAATTGTTTAACTTTCCTTTTAAAATTATGGTTTTATGGTAGTTCTAGAGCATAAAGGTTGGTATTTTAGAGTTTATTAAAATAAAAATCTATCGAATTGTTGTTACCATGCAAGTATTAAAAAAAAATCTGGGTTCAAAAAGTCTTAATTTGTAGGAATGGCATGGAACAAACTGAACAAAGTCACGTTTAAAAAAAAAAAAAAAAAAAAAAAAAAAAAAAAAAAAAAAAAAATAAAAAAATAAATAAATAATAATAATAATAATCCTGTGGGGTAGAGTGTCTGCCATTTGACAGTGATTACATCTATTCGTTTCTAGGAGATGGATTCGATTTAGTTTGGAGTTATTGGCTATCGTCTCATTAACCATCTTGTACCATATTGAACGTACGGCCTCTAAAACCACGCGCCGTGCGAAACCACCTTTACATACTAATAAAAAAATACAGAATTTTCGATAAAAATATACTTTTTTGATTTTAAGTTTCTTCTTCTCTTCGGTATCGGCCATCTGAGGACCACGAAAAGTAATCCTGTGCATTCATTTCGATGCTTCATTTCTTGACTTCCAATAGTTCATCCTCTCACTTTGCTGTTTCCTCCTTTCTTCTGTCCATATGTTATTACATTTCCTCTTCTCCTTCTCCTGGAAACCCTTGAAATTTTGGATCAATCTGCTAAAAGTTGCTCTATCTTGTATTAACTCTTCTGTTATTCCGATCTCAATTATATCTTTCTTTACTCCTTGGATCCAGTGGTTGCCGTTCTTACTCTTGTAAGCATGACTGAAAATTATTTTTGTAAGTCTATTGTTATCCATTCTCATTATGTGACCAAAGAAACTGATTCTCCTCTTTCTGATCGTGTCTGACATTCTTTCAATTTCTTCTTCTTTGTATAGGTCTTTATTCCTCCAGTGTCTAAACTCACCATTTTCAGTTTTTAGTGGTCCCCAAATTTTTCTCAAGATTTTCCTTTCCCATTTCTCTATCTCTTCTATTTCTCCAGTTTTCATAGAGAACAAGCACTCTGATGCATACAGTCCTTCTAGTTTGATTTTAAGTTTATTTTTGATAATATTAAAATTTATTTTTCCACCTGCACTTTGGCAAAACTTGTGCGTCCGTAGCTGGGTTGCTGCGGATCGGACGGCCCCGCCGACTTCGGCAACGCGACCCTCCCGCGGTCGTGCTGCGCGGAGGGCGCGCCCTGCCTGCCCTCCTCGCCCGACCTGCGCTCTAGCGGCTGCAGACCGCTACTCCTCCACAGCCTCAACTACGACATACACGTCTCCTTCGGCGTCGAGCTCGCCGCAGCAGTCATACTGGTAACTAACTCATCACCGATCTGCGCTGTCTCTGGTCCTTCTTAAGGTGCGTTTCCACTGAGGCAACTTCTGGGCAACATGTGGCATGCGGCACTGACGCATGCGACAAGGAGTATTTCAAGCGAAGCGACACGCTCCGACATGTAGTAAGCAACAATGACGCATGCTACAGGTTGGGCCTTGTCGCCGGTCGTATGGGCCACTGTGCGACAAAAATATAGCGTGTCGTACGGTGTCGCCAGTATCCAAGCGGTAGTGGATGAGTGCGACAGAAAACGGGCGACATGGAGTGGAATGTGCAGAAAACAACCTTATTTATTTAAGATTACCATACTTCACCGGAGTTGTGGAATAACAAAAGTGCTTCATATAAAGACAGTAAAGTTAAAAGTGACAAATTAATACTACTTGCTAACAAGTACGAATGTTCATTAGATGAAATAAAAAAGAAAATCAAGTATTTGAGGTCTGCTTTTCATCTAGAACATAAAAGGATTACTAAACCAAAGAGCGGCTCATCTCCTAAAGAAGATAAATGGTTTGCTTATAAACTCCTAACATTTTTGTTAGATGTTGACATTCCAAGACAAACTTTTTCAACAGCAGAAAATTATGAGGTAGGTTAATTAATATATGTAACTAATTATTTTTGACAGAATAATTTACCAATGACAGATCCAGAGACGGAATAGGGTATATACAATCTTTTTAGTTATACAAGTAAATAAAAGTAGTTTTTTGGTGGGTTTAAAAAATATATATATATTTTAAAAATTGTCGTAATTAAAACTTTACAAAAGGACTTACATATAATTAAGATAGGCTGTATTTACAGCTTATGTAGAAAAGTGTTTCCAAATTTAGGTTGTGGTAAATAATAGTAAAAAACTTTTCTTGAATCGACTTTTCACTCTTACAGTTGTGTATGATAGGGATAAATTGTCACATAATGGTAACGTAACTAAATACATTAATTTACGTACGAATACATAGTTTATGTTTTTGTCTTAGTATTTGTCTTGCCAAGATACTTTTCCTTCTTTTGACACAAAATACCTTGCAAATTCATCCCGAACGTCTTTTGCATCTTCACCTGATTTTCGTGGTTTGCGTTGTAAATTCATCATGCCTGTGTCATCTTCTACCACCGTCCTCCACGATCCTGGAATAACAGTTCAACCTCGTGTATCTATGTCTAAGGTTCCATAAGGTGCATAAAGTGTTCTTGAGGTATTGCTTTTTCTTAAAAAATTGTGTAGATATACACACGCAGATGTGATGGTTTCTGCATTTTTGACATTTACCATTGAAGGTTTTCGAAACACATGAAATACTGATGATAATAGTCCGAAAGTATTTTCTACTACTCTTCGTGCGCGTGCTTTTTTCACCAAAGGAGTGACCTTTTCGACTAGGTAGTCAAAATCATGCCTGCTCATACGTGTGAAATTTTTGAACAGACTCCCATCATTTGAAATAAGTTTTTCGAAAAATTCCTGGCGATTCGTACTACTTTTAACAAATAAATCTCTGATCCACCACCTAGGTTTTTTCCGTTTTCTTCTTTTATTACCATTTGCGATGATCAAATAAGCAGCAGCTGCCACTGCTTCTGATGCCATGTCGCACACTACTGGCCGCATAACGTGAAATGCTTTTGCCGCATGCTACAAGCAACGGCGACAAGTAGCAAGCGACAACTGGCAACAGATTCTTGGGCGACATTTGACTTTCGACAAAGTATGATGACGCACGACGACATGTAGCAACAAAATAACTCATGTAGCATGCTACAAGTTGCTTGTTGTTGCCTCAGTGGAAACGCGCCTTTACACGACGCTACGGGGAAAAAAATGACGGAACTGATCGGAGACTGGAATTACTAACTAGTTACTGACCAATGTTCGCAACATGGAGGAAAGAAATATATGGAGACGACGCATGGGACCTTCACCACGCATTGAAGTGACGCCGGGGGAAGAGGAGTGGGGAGACGTGGCCGCCATATTACCTATCCATACAGACCCGGGGAATATGAGCAAAAACCTCAAAGGGACTCTACGATAAACATATCTGATGATGGATTATTATGTAACTCGGTGAGACAAATAAAAAAATTAAGAATAAATTTTTTGGATATCCTGCTTAGTTTTCGAGATATTCTGTCTCAAATGTGAAATGTGTTTGGTTGAAATTCAGAAGAAACAATTGGTCAAAATCAAATTTGATGATGGATTCTTATTTAAAAAGACGAGACAAATAAAAAAATAAAATTTTTCGATATCGTGCCTAATTCTCGAGATATACTGTCAAAAATGAGTTGAAATATAGAAGAAAAATTTCTCTAAAGGTCAAATTTGATGATGGATTCTTATGTAACACGACGAAAAAAATAGAAAATAAAGAATAATTTTTTTCGATTTCTTGCTTAGTTTTCGGGATATACTGTCTCCTAATAGTAATTATATGGATAGGTAATATGGCCGCCGCCGCCACTGCGCATGCGCAGTATCAGCCGAGAGTTTAGAGGCGGCGTCACAGAATAGGCGGTATTTCCTCTCCATATATTTGTTTCCTCCATGGTTCGCACACGACGCTAATCAGATATCTGCAACCATGGAGGAAGGAATTATGTGGAGGAGAAGTGACGTTAAATCGGTGAAGCAAGCACTAAACTCTCCCGCATGGTGGCAGCACCGGCAGCGACCATATGGCGCTTCCCAACAATTAAGGTGTTAACATTGTGGTAGATGCAGTGATTATTTCATTTAGTATTGTGTATAAGTGTTTAAAAATGCCAGCTTGTGTTGCGTACGGTTGCACAAATAGGCCAGACAGGAAAGAACCTGGAATATCATTTCATAAGTAAGTTGAATTGTAATTATCGTTGTTGAAGTGAGTGGTAGACACCGCAAACTTTGCAGCACGTCTATAAATATTTAGTCATAGCTCTCAATGGGATGACTTTGTTCTCAAATTTTTCTTGGTGTAGTGTAGAAAATCAGCAAACTTGCTGTTTTGCACATAATAGACTAGCATTATTTTTTAACGAGTGTTTAAAATGAGATATAAAGGGACGTGTTTTACTTCGCGATTCAGTGAATTTACTATTACGATTTCTTTCGTCACGTTGCTGATTATACTGACAATGGATGATGAAATTAACTGTTATGTGAGAAGCTGTGAGTTTTATTAATTTTTTAAATAGCTATTTCAGGCCATTGACTTAGGTTATTTTTAAAGCTTCATATAAGACTTGTTTCTGTTTGTAAATACGTCTATACCTATTTTTACCGATTTTGAAATCTTTCTCATCTATTTATGTCGAAACAGGTTCATGCAGAAATAAAAATGGGCTTCATAAATAAAGAAGTTATTGGCCTTTGAACAAAATCAATTTGGGGAATGTGTTTCTAATTTAGTCTCTTTTTTTTGTACAACATTCTTCCCCCCCCCCCCCCCCCGTATCTAAATCTAACTGAGAGATAATTTTTTTACAATGGTCCTAATAAGTAGGGCTGTGAAATTAGACAACACATCTTGATCAAGAGAATGTTCATTAAGGTGACTGAATAAACATTTTATTTCTGGTACCAGCCTACAAAATGTCTGGGTTGCTCATCCCTAGAGTGGGTCCTCTTACTTTTTTTCTGGTCTAGGACACATTTCAGACTAACCACAAGTGGTAGTAATAAAACTGAAATATCCATTCTGCATGTCAACCATGTAATCATTGTGGCTTTGACAGAATTAATTTTTGGTCCAGCCTGCATCCAAACCCCTCAATTTGGATGTTGTATATCCCCCAAACTAAGCAAGATATCGAAAACATTTATTCCTTATTATCGAGTTTTTTCGTCGTGTTACATAAGAATCCATCATTAAATTTGACTTTTGCGAAATTTTTCTTCTGCATTTCAACTCAAGACACCTCACTTTTGAGACAGTATATCTCGAGAACTAGGTGAAATATCGAAACATTTTACTCTTTATTTTTTATTTGTCTCGTCTTTTTAAATAAAAATTCATCATAAAATTTGACTTTGAATAATTTTTTCTTCTGAATTGCAACCAAAACCATTTCACATTTGAGACAGAATATCTCGAAAACTAAGCAGGATATCAAAAAATTTTATTCTTCATTTTTTATTTGTCTCATAGAGTTACATAATAATCCATCAGCAGATTGCGGCGTCACGTTTATCCTAGAGTCCCCTTGAGGTGTTTGTACATATTCCCCGTGTTTGTTGGGAAGCGGTCAAGCCCCCACCACTCCGGCCATGCCCCCCCACTCCTCCGCCGGCCTGCTTCACTCCCATGCGTGGTAAAGGTCTCTTGCGTCGTCTCCATATTATTCCTTCCTCCATGTCTGCAACTCCAGTCACTAGTGTGATCTGAGCGAGGCGACGATATCTTCTGATTCAGATGGGGAAGTTATATTATATTATTCAAAGTAGGAATAGTAAAAAAATTAAACATATAAACAAAAGCTTTTGCCTGCAAGGCAACGAAGTGTTGAAAATACCAACGATTTCCCGTTCTGTTTCGTATGCGATGAAGCGTTCCCTCTTACGCAATATTTAATCAGACCGTATCCACAAAGAAGTCGTGTTAACACCAAAAGAGTATTTAATTATACACTTAATAGAGAACGAAAAACTATAGAATGTTCACTTGTCATAATCGACAAATTTCAAGTGTTTAACAGTTGCATATGATGTAATGACCCACAAAAAGTGATGAATATAGTAAAATCAGCTTGGATACTGCATAATTATGTCAGGAGTAAAATAATGTAACTTCAACACCACACATAGCACCTCTGTCTCGTTCATCAGCCAGTACCGGATTAACCACGTAGCAGGAGTTAACAAATGCTACGGGCCTCTCCGTCGGGCTCGATAGACGACCTTTTTTTTTTTTTTACCTCTACAATTCGCCCGGACGGCGAAAACCAAGGGCCCCCTTCTTCACATTTGCTATGGGCCCGTCGCTGTCTTAATGCGACCCTGTCATCAGCATATGACAACTAATTATTTAGCCAAGCAACACTTCCATGTGAATGGAATTATTTAATGTAATTTAATTTAAGAAAAATAAATCTGAAGTGTTTATATAAAATATTGTTCAATACTCTGTATTATAAAATACGTTATATAACTGATAAACTAGCTTTCTGTCCGATAACATTCCATGTTTTTTTCTGTGGCATCTTTCCGTTAATATTTACTCAACTTGTAGTTACATAAACACGGATGTTTCTTGATTTCAGCAACAAGCTTTAAATTCATTGCCTGATCCGCCATTTTTGTTGAGAAACTAGTTGGTAAGCAGAGACAATATACTGGTACGCAGCAGCGCGGCACTAATCACGGACGCGTTACGGACTGGTCACTAACCCATCACCGTGTGTGAGCCTAGTGCAGTGACTGGACAGAAACTGACTGGTGACCCGAGTTAGTAACCGGTTTCTTTTCAGTAGCGCCGAGTGAGAAGGGCCTTAGTTTCGCATTTTTTCGCTCACTGCTCAGTTATCTTCTTCTGGAGAAACCATGGAGGAATGAAAAGAAAGGAGACGAAATACCGCGTAAACTGTGGATCCAACTGCGCACCCCTGCTAATCTCACCACACTTGGTAGAGCTAAAAAAGGACAGAAAAAAATAATAATAAAGTTGCCCATCTGGTCTAAGGGCCGCAAATATATATTTTTTTTGTTTTGCTCTGAGGCCCTTGTTAACCTAGCTATGCCACTGCGTGTTTCACTCTAATTCCAGAGCATCATCAGCGACATTCCATTTAAAAACAATATAAAGTTCAGTTGAATTTAATTTTACTTACATGTGACTTTTTAATTATGTTTTATTAGAGTTGTGTATCTTCGGAATCTTCCACAATGATTCCTGCTAAAACCTACACTCTAGGGAGAAACCAACCTTGACTATAAGAACACAAAATAAAAAAGTCCCTTGTAAGTAAAATTAATTTCAACTGAACTTTATATTGTTTTTAAATGGAATGTAAATAACTAAACGTGCAAATACCAAGAAGATGTAGCTGATGATGCTCTGGAAACAGAGTGAAACGCATACAACTTAAAGAATAAAACAAAATTCAATTGCATTGGCGTGTCATTTACCTTTATGAAAATTGATTAACTCACAATCGAGGAAACTGTCCACAACATCCAGTTGTTAATATTAGAGAAGTTTGTGGTTAGGCTAAAATGCAATCTGGAATAAGCCGATAACTGTTTTGCTACAGCACAAGGGACGAGAAATTACATTGAGCTTTATTTTGTTCCCCCATCTACTTTTACGATTTTTAATCTTAAATTCCTTCAGTGTTTTAGGTAAATTATTCATCACTCTACTTGGTAATTTGTTTCAATTCCTGACACCCTTATCCAAAAAAAAAAAAAAAAATCCCATTCTCTTATTCGTGAGTTCGAATGCCAGCTTCCCTTCCATTCACTATTCCTAATTCTTCGACCAATATCCTTTCAGGCCCTATCCCAGCATTCTCCACACTCTCTTCACCCTCCTCCTTTCATCCAATGGCTCCCAATCCAGCTCCTTTATCATATCAGTTACTGACTGGGTCCCGCTATAATTTGCACAAACAAGTCTAGCTGCTCTTCTTTGCACGCCATCCAACTCCTGTATTTGATATCCAAAACTTACCGTTGCTCACGCATTTATTTCTGATACACAGTGCACTAAACACAAGATAACTTTTACTATTTTTATATAATTTGAATTTCTTACACAATCTGCATATTTTTCACAGCTCTTCCCTCACTGTTCACATTCCAACCGGCCATCCTCGTCTTTCTGTGTCTGTACTGATAATCATTTTCTCGTTGATGTTGGGTCTCGTGCACATGGTTTACTTCTTGCCTTCAAAGACACTCCAAAAGGACCATCGACACATAACATTCATAACACTTACTGCAAATGATTAAGTATATTTCTATATTTACATGCACTCGTAAGCTGGCTTGACAAATGTCCTCTACGGTGTCTTGAGAATTATTTGTGCAGTAAACTCTTGGCTTTTGCACAGAAGTGTTTTTACATATGTGATCATACTTGCAATGCCTGCACAATATCTTTAATCCCCACTGCCATTTGAAGTAGAAAATTCTGAACATAAATCTCTATGATACAAGAAATAGCTGTATCTTCGACAAAAACTAATTATAAGTCATTGTCAGCTGTGCAGAAGGGAATAATATTCACTAGAGCTTCTTTATTCAATGTCCTACCAGAAGAAATAAAAATCTACAAAAATCTAACAGTTTTAAATCCAAAATATAAGATTTCTACAGAACCAATTTTATTCTGTAGAAGAATTTTCTTCTTGGTATTTGGCAACTAAACATTAGATAAACTGTTGAATATATTTCTTGGGATATGAAAGCGAAAGGTAACAAAGTTATTTACGGTCAATGTTTTTTATTTTATTTTGTCTGTTTAAATTGTTTACAAATAACAGTCTCTGGACACTGCATCTCTAGATAATTATTAACTTTGGACTTTATGTACTTGTAGTTAACACAATAAAATTAAATGTACTTATGGGATGTTAAATATCTAACCCTTCCATCGGCAGTTGGTGAGGAACGAGATATATTTATGTAAAACTTATATCGAGTTTAGTGCAACAATTATCAGAAGTTACAAAATAAATGCGTGATTTAGTGTAACTTGATATTGGTTAGATTGTTCTCACAGTTTATTGAAAAGAATATCTAATTTAATCTTCTATATTTCAGTATTAGTTTTTATTCGATTATTTTTATCTTAGATATTTATGTATTAGTTAGTTTTTATACAGAGCAATTTCTCTTCTGATTTCCATGTTACAAACATCATTACTTCAGCCACATGTACATAGTTCCAGCTGTATCTCCGTCTGTAACTACACACAAATCTTAAGATTCCACTTTGGTAGTTTCAGTGTGACACTTGTATCCTATTGCAAGGAATCATACTTGACCCAACGTTCAGGGTTTTTACATTTAGTATATTTTCTTTATTGACGTCAGGTGGGAATTAAGTAACGATAGTGAAACGGAACTTTCAGCTACTTAATAACACCATGGCATGTAATCACTCAATTCCTTATAGTTTTATCAATTAGACGAATAATCAACCGATAAATATGAATGAAATGCTCTTAAATCTGATTCACAGTAAATTCCGTTATGCAATGGCTACATATAGAAAAATAATATACATCAAAAATATTTTAAAAAGTGATGTCAAACTGTGAAATTTAACATTATTTTAAGTAGATACCTAAATTTAAGAAGTATGTTCCTTCCATGCTAGTGTCTATGGAAGAAGTATGAAAAGGCAATGAGTTTTACAGTTCTTTCCTTTTTTTACAGCTTCTCCTTTTGATTTATACCGTCTATACAGCAAGCACTACAGAATCACAAGAACACGAATGAATATAATTAGCTTTTAATTTTACCGAGTTCACTAGTAAAGAAAATATATTGCTACAATATGTTATGCTGTAGTTTGGAAAGGTCGATGTGCAGAATGTACTTGAAACTACCAAAATATGAGTAAACTAGCTCAGATATTTTTTTTTTTTGTAAATAATTAAGACAGAATAAAAACAATTGTATGATAAACTTTCTTTTAAAAAGATTTCTCTGTTTTATTGTAATTTATTTAGTTTTTGATTTATGAAATTTAATTCACAAAATGAGACACAATTAACAATGCAGTGTAACTGTATCTATAGAACCATTAAAACAATGCCCTCAGCTTACAAGTGAAAAGGCCTCTACATCAGGATCGCCAGCCATAACCACTAGAATTTGACTTCTACATGCTCAATCCATTCTACCGCCTCTGGTGCTGTAGAATGTTTCTCTAAATTTGGAGTGGCAATCCTGCACAACATACAACACAATTTGTACGACTTCGCCACAGTAGCAATAAGGTGAATCTGCCCAGTCCCAGAGCAGAAGCACTTCTCCTGCCACACCTTAATGTGATTTACTCCTCCCCAAAAAGATCAAGGAAGATTGAAATCTGAGCTTTGAGCAGGGATACTAATTCACACTATATCCTGTTGTGTCGATGATGTCCATTCTGTTATCCAGCTGTCTGCAGGACCGAAAGACTTTGATGTTAGATTCACAACTTTATAGACCGGTGTGTTATATTCTCCGATACCTACTTGGATGGAAGTGACTCATTATTCAGCATTCTCGACCAGAGTTAGAACTTTCTGTTTTATGGTATCTCTCGGAATTAGATGATGTTCGATCCGTTTAGGATTTTAGCTATAAAAACATTCTGTGCAGAGTAATAATCTACCCAGGGTTAGCAATAGTAAAGTGACTAATTGAAAATGTGCAAACACTAGCAAAAGTGAAGAAATACTGTGAATATTTCTGCAAAACGATCATATTGTGATACTGACCACAATTTCGCAAACGCTCACTATGGCAAGGCCTCTACAAAATCTCACACTCTAACTTTTACTCAGCATAGAACTAATAATTTATTGAATTTACACACATCAGCTCACTTCAGACATATGGGCGACGAATCTAATACTAATTGATAGTCACGGAGTAGAAATGTAGCCGCCGTATCGGATTGCTGAATGCACAATGGATGCCGGTGTCACATAACCTTATTTTTTTTTTTTGGATATGACCTTAAAAAACTAAAAAAGAATTAATAGAAAATCATTGTAGAAGTATTTTCCAGTAGTTTTAGAGTAACAAAGCATGTTGTGAGGAAAGGTTTAATTAAATTCAAAGGTCACGAAAAATTTTATAAATGGAATATCTTATTTTGTATGAGCTTTTCTTACATTCATTTTCAGAACTGCAGCATTAAATTAAGAGCAAAACAAGATAGTCTAGACAGTAGATGATCTAGAAAATTTAGGGAAAGAGCTAGGATGTATGTAATCATACAAAAAAATACTGCTGAAACTACACAGAAATCAATTATTTCACGATAACAGACGTCATTTTAAATTCACAGTAATAATTTATACCTTATTTTATTCGGCATAAAAAGATACATGATATACGAAACAATACAGTCGATAACTAAATGGGGAGTAGAGTATTTGGAAAGAAAAATAGATTAATTTAATTGCAATGGAGCAAACGCTCTGGTGGCAGTTCCCTCATCTAATTACCCCCCTTTTTTGTATGGTAAAGAAAGATAAAATACACCAAAGTTGAAGGGAGGAGGGCAGAAGCAACACACGAATACAGAAAAATAGACAATATTTCGGGTTAAACCCCTTGTCAAGTAGTGTATACGTGGCTGAGCTCACGCAAGCCTTGCGTGGGACAGATGGTCAAAGAGCCAATGCGGTGCCACGAGGATACCTTGTCTGTACTGGGTCTTTTTCTTATAAGCAATCCGGACACGATGGATATAGTTTGTATATAAGACGGTATAAGTGATCACAAGGCAGCTGTTGTTACTTTGAAATCTAGTCTGTCGTTGAAACATGAAAAAAAATAAACTTGTGTATTGCTTCAAAAGGCAAACTATTCAGGTAAGGTTTTTCACTTCGCGGAAAATTTTGAAACTTACGTGCTGGATACAAATGTCGAGAAACTTTAGTATAATTTGAAAGCAATAATATGGATGGTATAAATCAATTTATCCCTGAAGTTTTCTAAGGTTAATGCAAACTTTACGCAGTTCAATCGAGAAGAGAAACGTTTTCTCAGGAAGCAAATTTCTTATTAATGTTTAATTGCGATGGAGCAATTCCCCTAGTCCTCTAATTACCCCTTTATATATGTATTTTAAATTTTCTTTTATGATTGGAATGTTAATTCCTCCCCCATTTACTTTTCCGATTTACCAATTTTAATTTTAAATTCCTTAAGCTCTTTTGGTAAATTATTCGTCACTTGGTAATTTGTTCCAATCCCCGACACCCCTACCAACAGTAAAGAAACTGGAGGATTCATTTTATCACGTTAAATTCGTTCGTTTGCGAGCGGAAGTGTGTAACATAATGCTTGAGACTTTTCAAGAATTTCAAGTTAGGAATTTATCTAATAACTAATCCAAAAATTTATGGTCGTATATCAAAGGAATAAGAGGCTCTCTTAAGGTTATGCCGTCACTGCTTAATTAAAATCGGCAGTTATCGAAAACTAGTATAGAGGAAGTAGAAATTTTTAATAATGTTTTTAACAAAGTTTTCACAACAGAAAATGTAGAGATCTAATATTTATCAATCGTATTGACAAAATTATTAAAGATCACATTCTTGACATCAAGGGAATAACAAAATTACTTAGGAACATAAAAACCAATAAGTCTTCCGGACCAGACGATTTTCTTACTTGGTACCCAAAGAAATTGCGCCGTATTTTATGAAATTATGTACTGCCTCCTTGGATCAAGAAAATGTACCAGCTGAGTGTAATACCACTATTGTAAGCCCAGTGCTTAAGAGTGGGAATGTTGATTCTCAAAATTATAGGCCGATCACGTTAACTTCAATATTTTTGAGAATTTTAGAACATATCATCTATTCAAATGTAATAAATGTTTTGGATGAAGGGAAGCTTTTATATCCAAATCAATATGGATTCAGAAAAGGCCGATGCTGCGAAACACAACTTGCACTTTTTGTTTACAACTTATGCCATACGATAGATGAGCGATCCCAGTTTGACTTAGTTTTATTATATTTTAGAAAAGCTTTTGACACTAGATTACTTACAAAACTTCATGGAAATCTCCACAAATATGTAGATGGGTTGCAGATTTTCTGAAGTGAGGAAAAACAGTGCATAGTTCTCGACGGTGAGTGTTCATCACTGACTGAAGTGAGATCCGGAGGAGTGTGCTAGGGCCCCTGTTGTTTTTCATATACATCAATGATTTTGTGTGATATAATAAACAGAAAAATGATTTTTTACCAATGATACTGTAATTTATCCTGAAATAAAAACCGAGGACTATTGTGATCTGTTACACGCCAATGTTATGAAAATAATCACCTGATACAACACTGGCAACCACAGTTAAATGCTAAAAAAGCCATGTCATGCATACAAGGAAAAAGTGACACCATTTAGTTCCTTAGATCGGTAGATTCCACTAAATACCTAGAGGTTACAATTGTTATGATTTGTTGTAGAATGGATTGAGAAACTAAATGGGAAAGCAAACCATACGCTCTGATATCTAGGTCATAATTTAAACGCCTATACCAGAAGTTAAATCAATTGCATTCAAAGCACTGTTGCGACCTCACTTGAATATTGTTTCTCTGTATGGGACCCCATCAAAAGGGGTTAATGGAGGCATCGGAGAAGGTCCAAAGAAGAGCCATTCAATTTATAACAGGCAAAGTGTAGTTGCGTTGTCGATAAAGTTAGGTTTGGAACACTGAAGGTGAAGCTTTTAGCAGAAGCTAATTAAAAAAATTCACAACTCGCAAATTTTAGGATGACAGAAAATACATATTACTACCAGCGACATTCATATCTAGGATGACTGAAAAAATAAGAGAAATCAGGGCAAGAACAGAATCTTATCTACACTAAATTTTTCCAGGAGCAATTATGGAATCAAATAGGAAGGATTTATGGAGCGAGAAACTTAGAATCCGACAGGAGTAGGTTTTAATAAACCGCTCTGGCTATCCTGATATGGGTTTTCCCCACATCACTCCAGGCGAATGCTAGGATGGTTCCTTAAAATAGCGCATGGGCACCTCCTGCAATAACCCATATATCCCTTTCAATGCACAACAATTACCGTACACACTACCATAATTGCAATGCAGTCACCGCCAGCCATTCAGTGAACCGGAGTAATAATAATAGTAATGGTTAAAGAACAACACGAAACACGGTAAACTAATATCTGTAGACCTGAGATTACCATAGCATGTAGTTAACTCAACTTGCTGTTATGAACATGAGATTTACGAGGGTGGTCCAGAAGTACCCGACCTAGCAATGAAAAAGCAAAAATTTTGGAAAAAACTATTTATTTTTCAACGTAGTCTCCTTTCAGCTCTATACATTTATTCCAGCGATTTTCAAAAGCTTCGATACCACTTTTATAAAAAGAACTGTCTTGCTCCTCGAAATAGTCATTAACTGCCGACATCACTTCTTCGTTGGTTGAAAATCTTTGACCACTGAGCCATTTTTTTAAGTTCGGGAACAGGAAGTAATCCGAGGGAGCTAAATCTGGCGAATAGGGTGCATGAGGTAGCAATTCTACCTTTAATTCATTAATTTTGGCCATTGCAATAACGGATCTGTGAGCTGGAGCATTGTCCTGATGAAACAACACTTTCTTCTTAGCAAAATGTGGTCGTTTTATCTTGATTTCTTCGCTCAAACGTTGCAATAACTTCGAATAATAATCACCGTTGATTGTTTTATCTTTTTCATGATAGTCAATGAAAATTATCCCATGCGCATCCCAAAAAACAGACGCCATGACCTTGCCTGCAGATTGAATGGTACTGGCCTTCTTTGGAGCAGGTCTCCCTTTTCAGTCCATTGTTTTGTTTCGTCTTTTGTCTCTGGGGTGAAGTGATGGACCCATGTTTCATTCATGGTTATGAAATGGCACAAAAATTCAGCTTTGTTGCGGTGAAACATCACTAAACAGTCAATTGAAACATCTTCACCACACTGTTTTTGCTTGAGTGTGAGCAAACGCGGCACCCATAACTTTCTCATGTTCAAATTTTCAGTTAATATGCTATGTACCACACTTTTTGAAATGCCTACTATGTCTGCTAGCTTGCGCACTTTCAGTCGACGATCATCCAGTACCATTTTGTGGATTTTCTTCACCATTTCTGAAGTCGTCACCTCATTTGGTCGACCACTACGTTGTTTGTCTTGGCAGCTCATACGGCCTCGTTTAAACTCTGCCACCCAATATTTTACTGTTGTAAACGAAGGAGAAGACTCACCCAGAGTAGAATCTAGCTCAGTTTTTTATATCGGTTGGGCTGAAGCCTTTCAAATGAAAGTATTGTATCACATAACGATGACCAATTTTCTCCATTTTCACAAATTTACTCACAACGTTCAAGATTAATTGTTGCCAAACAAATACGAAACAACGTAGCGTCTCCAAACTTAAAAACATGTGCTTCATAGACTATGTGCTTTGAAATAAAGGGATATTTTTCAAGTAACTACTGCCATCTCTCAGTCAGGCCGGGTACTTCTGGGACCACCCTCGTATACAGGTTTTTCTGTACTGTCAATCCTAAATAGAAAATGAATGCTGTTTGTTTCTATTATAGTGAGGTTATAATCATGCATAATAATTATGATTAGAAGGCAATGGGTCAATAAGGAATTGAATCGTCATGTATCCGACCTGTGATGAGTTTGCAACTGAACTGTTTAGGTTGTAATGTAGCCCGGGCCACAGATAGAACATTAAACCAGGGCATTGCATCGTTTGGCTTTAGGGTTTAAAACCAGTACCCACGTCTCGTCCACTGTGGTAGACTAAAAGCATGATTTATATCGTAATCCAATATCATGCTACGTGCACAATAATGTGTTGGTCATCATTCTCAAGAAACTAAAGAGGATCTAAAAGAGAATTTGTTGTCTACAGGTGTTTGTTGCTTTGTTGTAAGTATGCTTTGTAGACTAAGAATTCCTCAGTACTGTCCCAGTTGCACTTCATTATATATACATATATTTTGCTTTTAGACTTGCACCATCAACACCAAGGCCAAGCAATGAGAAGAAATTTGCCATGGCCTTTTCAAAGAACCATGGCATGCTACATTCCTAAGCCATTGTTTCCTGTTTTGAGGATTACATTAGTATTTTTGTCCAGATTCTAATTACTCTTAGGGCTTCTTTGACTCCATGCTGTTGGCAGATTCCCACTTAAAAAGTTTGTCCAAAATCAATAGACTAAATGGAATTCCTAGACGACTTCCTTTCACTTTCATAAACTTTAATATAAAAACACAGTTTCCACAAGAGCTTCCTGTATTAAGGATTATAGTTTTTTTGTTGATCCCTACAATGAGAGATCGATAGTTTCTGGCATGCCAAGTATATTTATGAAGAATATCCTCGTGGCACAAAAAAATATACTAGTTATAGGCAGAAAATTCTCAATGCCACACCATTTTCACTCATTGTTTTAATAAGTATGACCATAATCATAAGAATACTTAAAGTTATCATTTAAACCATCACTAGTCAAGAAATTTTTTTTTTTCCCTACACCTTTACACCCTGTCAAGGTCAGAGGAGGGAAAACTGTGGGCAAGGAATTCGGCGGTGGCCTTTTGAAGGAACCAATCCCAGCATTTGCTTGGAGTGATTTTGGGAAACCTTGCAAAACTGAAATCTGAATGGCCAACCTGGGATTTGAATCTGCGTCCACCTGAATTCGAGGCCATAGCATTAAAGGTTCACGCATGGCACTTATGAAGTCTGATGTGTTGGTACAAGACACCTTCTTTTGGCTTTCTTAAAACATCCTCATTTCCCACCTTACCACTTGAACTGGGTGAACACTTTAAATCTATCCAGCATTAATTCTATAAGAAGCTTTAAAGTAATAATTTCATAGTGGATGCACTTTTAGTTCATCATATAAATTAAAAATTACTAGTTGAAAGAACACGCCAATGCAACTGTTTATTTTATTTATTGCTGCGTCGTACGCGTTTCACCTCTCATCGAGACATCATCAGCGACGAATCTGTGTTACATTTTTTTATATACAGTTTTATCCTATTATTACATAATTATGGACATGAGATATTTTATAGCTACAAGTTACTTACAATTTACATTTGTTACTGTGGTATGCAGCTGCGCATCTCCGTTTTTTGTCGCGTCAAGACGTAAACAAACCAGCTGATGCTAACAGACGACTGAACGATGATAACAAACAATATTGTAAATATGATACAGGCAAAACATGCGTTGTATATAAAAACGGAGATGCGCAGCTGCATACCACAGTAACAAATGTAAATTGTAAGTAACTTGTAGCTATAAAATATCTCATGTCCATAATTATGTAATAATAGGATAAAACTGTATATAAAAAATGTAACACAGATTCGTCGCTGATGATGCCTCGATGAGAGGTGAAACGCGTACGACGCAGCAATAAATAAAATAAACAGTTGCATTGGCGTGTTCTTTCAACTAGTAATTAATTAAGCAACTGTGGAAACATGGCCTGCAACAACATCGCATTAAATTAAAAAGTTTATGTATGGCAGTCAATACAGTTACTGACAAGAGATTCAAATATAGGAGATTTTACTCCCTGTAGCTTCACAGCTCTCGCCGATCACATTCGAAGTGGAAGAGTATTGGTGATAAGGAAAACGTCCATGGCCTCTATGAAGGGATCAACACGTCAGGAACATATCAAGATCTGAACCCAACATTTCACCAACACGAGGCCAAAATGTTATGATTTGCCCATTAGGATTCAGTCCAGTAAGAATAGAAGTACTAAATTAGTTACACCTGCAATGGATAATAGGAGAAAATAATGCAACAATCATCAAGACAAAGTTGAAGTTCACACTGTTCTGTTTAGTATTTATTTTAATAAAAATAAAGTAAGTATCATTTTACACGTCATTCACCAGTCCAATCAGGATATCCTGACTCGATAACTATCAAATCATCCAAAAAATGCAACTATCACCAAACATTGTATATATGTGGAACAGTTCTCTGAGAATATTAACAATAAAAACATAGTTTTTGTCAGAAACACAAATTAACCGACTATTCGTGTTAGAAAGGAAGGTGTGATAAACAGGATAAATCTACATCCACTGAAAGTATTTGAACAATTGCTCAGTGGAATCTGTTAACGTCAACAGCCATGAACAGTGAATTACTTATCAAAACATGATTAAAATATTTTTATCTAAATTCTACAGTACTGTACCTGTAAGAATATCGAGTATAAAAA